>MU677069.1:84597-122016 GCA_026770625.1 Nicotiana glauca | reverse complement strand
ATAGCTCACCTCCATAGTGTCATATTAAATTTCCACTTAATATGGAGTATGATACATTGGTATTATTGTTACGTAAAAAAATGAGTGAGCGGAGGCGTTCGGTTAGCCTTAAAGTAACCGGTAGATTTCTGTAACGACCTGATCGGTCGTTTCGAGCCCTAGCGTGTCGTTCAGCAGTCTGAGACCATGAGCAGCTTCATTTCAGGTATTGTGACTCGTTCGCATGGTCGGAATTTAAATTCAGGTAGATCGGAGTTAAATTTAAATGAAAATTCTCATTTGAGCAGCTTAAAGTTGAAAGAATGAACTAGGATTGGATTTTTGAGTAAACGACCTCGAAATCGGGATCTGAAGGTTCCAGCATGTTCGTATGATGATATCGGACTTGGGCGTATATCCGGTTCGGGTTTTGGATAACACGGGAGTGTTTTGGCGCCTATTGTGGAAGTTAGCATTATGAAAGAAATTTCTTAAGTTTGGCTTGGAGTGCATTTCAGTGTTATCGATTCCGTTTGGAATTTCGAGACTGACAGTAGCTCCGTATGTTGATTCTGGAGTAGGGAGCACGATCGGAAGTGAATTCGGAGGTCCATAGGTCATTTTGAAGTCATTTGGCTAAAGATAGAAATTTGAAGGTTTTTGAGAAGTTTGACCGAAAGTGGACTTTTTGATATCGGGGTCAGAATCCGATTTCGAAAGTTGGAGTAGGTCCGTAATGCCAAATATGACTTGTGTGCATAATTTGAGATCAATCGGACATGATTTGATAGGTTTAAACATCGGAAGTAGAAGTTGGAAAGTTCAAAGTTCATAAAGCTTGGATTGGAGGTCGATTGATGACTTAACGTCGTTTGATGTGATTTGAGGCCTCGAGCAGGTCCGTAATATATTTTGGAATTGGTTGGTATGATTGGATGGGGTCCCGGGGGCCTCGGGTAAATTCCGGGTGGTTAACGGATCAAAAATAGAATTTTGGAAAAGGATGAAGGATGTGGTTGCTGGTGTTTTCGCTTCTGCAGAAATGGGACCGCAGAAGCGGTTGAGGGAGCCACAGAAGCGGATTCAATGTTCCGCACAAGCGAGACCGCATCTGCGGAAGAGGGAATCGCAAAAGCGGAAAAGGGAGCTGAGCCTAGGACCGCAGAAGCGGCTTTTGACCGCAAAAGCGGAACCGCTTACCCGGGAATATTTCCGCTGGAGCGGAAATAGCTGGGGCAGAAGCATTGTTTTAAAGTCGGATTTTGGCCATTTCTCTCACATTTTTCATGGCTTGGGCAATTCTTGGAAGGGTTCAAGAGAGGATATTCATCAACAATATTAAGGTAAGTTATTCCTACCTATTTTGAGTTAAATACATTAATTATGTATGGATTTTAGTATGAAAATGGGTAGAAAATTGAGGGTTAGAGGAAGACCTAGAAAAATTAGTGTTCTTGGATTTTGACCATGATTTTAAGTATGGAATTAAGAGAAAATCATATATTTGAGATCGTGAGTTCATGGGTAAACCTTATCTTCGAGAAATTTTGGATTCCAAGCACGTGGGCCCGAGGGCATTTTTGACAACTTTTTGTTCGGGGTTAGGAATTGTTATAAATTGGGTTGTAAAGTATAATTGAGCATGTATTAATGGTTTTATATGATCGTTGGCTAGTTTTGGAGTATTGTGTGTTGGTGCAAGTCTCCGGAAGAATGTAGAATGCCGGTTGTGGACCTTTGGAGCGAGGTGAGTCTCCTTTCTAATCTTGTGAGGGGGAATTTACCCCATAGGTGAATTAAATTGGTTATATGCTCCTATTTGTGGGGGCTATGTACGCACGAGGTGACGAGAGTCCGTGCGTAGCTACTATTATGCTATTGTCTGGGTAGTCTAGGACCCAAAAACATGTTATATTTGAATTAATTGTGAACCCATTGATGATTTGAATTGGTTAGATCACATTAAATTAATAAATAGATTTCTAAAAAGACTTAAGCTTTGTTTTCTCAAATTATTAAAGAGAATTGGCCTTTTTTGGATAATTGCTACATGCTGACTTCTTGACTGATTGTATGTCTGTGTGTGTTTATTTTGAAACGGGCCGAACGCCTCGGCAGATTAATAGATGCATCTATAGGCGCGTCGTCGACCCTCGGCAAGTGAACATTTATTTCTTTTGGATCGGGCCGTCGCCTCGGTGTGATTTGCGCATGCTTGCGTTGCTGCCTGAACTTAATTAAGTTATTATTGTCCTTTTGTGGCTGAAAAATATTTGGATTATATTTAAAGAGAAATTCTGGAAATTTTCCTATGAAAGAATTATATGTTTACTTGTTTCCTCTATTTGGATTAGAATTATGTTTATAAAATAACTCCACTGTTTAATATACACATATTAAGGATGAATCATTATTGGACCATTAGAGAGCGTCAAAGTTGACCATCTCATCTCTACCCCTTCGGGATTAGGCGGGATACTCACTGAGTACACGTTGATTACGTGCTCATACTACACTTCTGTGCATTTTTGTTGCATAGGTACATATATCTCTAGCAGCCTACTGGGCATAGCAGCATGGATGACTCTGGGACTAGGTGAGCTGCATTGTTCGAGACGATCCGCAGCTAGTGTAGTTCCCTCTAGTATTTTCTTTTTATCATTTCCCTGTCCACTATATCTCGGACATATGTTGTATTTTATTTTTTTCATATCGATCGTTGCTCATGCATTTGTGACACCGGATTTCTGGGATAGTTTTGAAGTATTGTATTAACTGCTCAACATTTAAATTTAATTTGAAACTATATCCTTTAAAATTTCTTGATAACTAAGGAAAAATCCTGAATTTTCTAAAGTGTTAAAATGATGTTTAATTGAGTATTTGTGTTGGCTGGCCTGACGACGCTGTCCGGCACCACCACGACCCTTAGTGGATTTTGGATCGTGACAATTTCCTTATTCAGTGACTCCGCAGGGGTTTGCTTATTATTTTGAGTTTAACATCGAGGATGATGAAACTCTTAGAGATTTTTTGCGGATTCCGGATAAATACAGGAAATTTATTGTAATAAAATTATTGAAAATGTACATCAAGGTGGAAGACCTTCCCAGTAATGAGGGCGTGTATAGCAAGGATAACCCCCTGTCATTGGGTGGTTATTCTGGAGCAGTTTTGCCGGACAGATTGCTGATGAAAGAGCTTGCCTTGATTTAAATTTGTCACCACCAGCGAATGAGCAGCCACAAAATAATTTTTCCACTTTATATAATCAACAAGACAACTGGTAAACTTCAATTTTACTACGCTTTAGCGATATTTTTTTTTCATGTTTTAATTGGATTTGTATTAATACTCATATTTTTTATAGGTGGTACCGTCCAGATTTGAATTTTACAAGTTATGACCCCGCCCCTAGTTGGAATATGCGTAGGTTTGGAGTATTAGACCACGGTGGTCCATCTGAGAGTCATCACCAAAATGAAAATATCCATCATGAAACGTCAAGACAATACGATTTGTAAGTAAAGTGATATAGCTATATCTAAAGTATTTTTCCTGAGTATTGGGTAACTTATCTTTTTGTTCTTTTTGTGCAGTGAAAACGAGCTTCTTGAGGCTCCTGACCTCACATAGTTGCCCATAGACGACGTTTTTACTCGTGATTTGGCATACGCGCAGAGTCAGGAGGATGATAGTGATTTTGACAACAATCTGGATGAGTTTGGGGATTACACACCCTTCCATGATGAAGGTGATGATGAGGAGGAAGAAGTGAATGTTGAACCTGAGCTGACCAGGGAGCATGTTACTCCACCTCCCGCTAGACCAAGAGTGTACGAGTCCCACGTGTCATTTCATGAGCGAAATATTCCCTACCTTGATAATTTTCCAAGCATGCCTAACATCGATGCCCTTATAAGGGATGATGATGAATTACGGTCCGCAATGTGGGATGAGTCTAGACCAGCTTTTCTTACAAAGCGCATGTATTTCCCCAATAAAGCTCGCCTAATTAGGGCTATAAAAATCTACAGTATAAGAGAGTGTCGTGAGATGACGGTAAGTGAGTCAACTGCGGAAAAATAAAAGATTGTATGACGTAGGTGGTTTATGGGTTGTCACTGGATGCTGCGTTCCACAAAGAAGAAATAAGGTTTGTGGAAAGTGGGTAAATTTATTAGTGAGCACAGATGTGAAATGGAAACATTCAATGAGAATCACTTCAACTTGGATGTGGACTTGATTTCCCTTGTCTTGATTCCATTTTTGGAAGTGTCCATTAGGTTCAAGATTAAAGAGTGTATTACAGCCGTCCACCAGGAGTATGGTTGTACTATAACCAAAACAAAGACATATCTCGGTCGCAAACGTGCCTTTGAACTTATTTATGGCGACTGGGATAAGTCTTTTTCAAATATGCCCAGGCACATGGCCGGACTGCAATACTTTAACCCCGAGACTATTGTTGAATGGAGGCGTGAGCGGAGTCCGGATAGACCGGAATATATTTTCAACTATGTTTTTTGGTCATTTAAACCAGTAATTTATGGTTTTGTGCATTGTCGTCCTGTAATTTCCATAGACGGTACTCATGTCTATGGAAAGTATGATATTAAGCTTTTGATTGCAGTTGCAGTAGATGCCAATGGACAAATATTTTCACTAGCTTTTGCCATTTGTGCCAACAAAAGTGAAGAGACGTGGACGTAGTTCTTGAACCACTTGAAGCAGTACGTTGTCAAACAGCGTTCAGGTATTTGTCTAATATCTAATCGGCATGGTGGTATTTTAAGTTCTGTACGTCATTTGCCTGAATGGCATGAACCATATGCATACCACCGTTACTGGAAGGTGCATGAGGTGCTAAACAGTGATTTCAGACTACTCTAGTGTAGTTCTCAGCACGTTTGAGGATGAACGTATGTTTAAGTGGGAGAGAATGTAACGACCCGACCGATCGTTTCGAGCCCTAGCGCGTCGTTCAGCAGTCTGAGGCCATGAGCAGCTTCATTTCTGGTATTGTGACTTGTTCGCATGGTCGGAATTTAAATTCAGGAAGATCAGAGTTAAATTTAAATGAAAATTCTCATTTGAGCAGCTTATAGATGAAAGAATGAACTATGATTGGATTTTTGAGTAAACGACCTCGGAATCGGGATCTAAAGGTTCTAGTAGGTTCTTAAGATGATATCGGACTTGGGCATATGCCCGGTTCGGGTTTTGGATAACCCGAGAGCGTTTTGGCGCCTATTGCGGAAGTTAGCATTTTGGAAGAAATTTCTTAAGTTTGGCTTGGAGTGCATTTCAATGTTATCAATGTCCGTTTGGAATTTTGAGACTGGGAGTAGCTCCGTATGGTGATTCTGGAGTTGGGAGCGCGATCGGAAGTAAATTCGGAGGTCCGTAGGTCATTTTGAAGCCATTTGGCTAAAGATAAAAATTTGAAGGTTTTTGAGAAGTTTGACCGAAAGTGGACTTTTTGATATCGGTGTCGGAATCCGATTCTGGAAGTTGGATAGGTCCGTAATGCCAAATATGACTTGTGTCCAAAATTTGAGGTCAATCGGACACGATTTGATATGCTTAAACATCGGAAGTAGAAGTTGGAAATTTCAAAGTTCATAAAGCTTGGATTGGAGATCGATTGATGACTTTAGCATCGTTTGATGTGATTCGAGGCCTCGAGAAGCCCGTAATATGTTTTGGGATTGGTTGGTATGATTGGTTGGGGTCCCGGGGGCCTCGAGTTGATTCCGGGTGGTTAACAGATCAAAAATGGAATTTTGAAGAAGGCTGAAGGATGTGGTTGCTGGTGTTTTCGCTTCTGCGAAAATGGGACCGCAGAAGCGGCCCCGCAGAAGCGGTTGAGGGAGGCGCAGAAGCGGATTCATTCAAAGGTTCGTGGACCGCAGATGCGGTCAAGGTTCCGCAGAAGCGGGACTACATCTGCGGAAGAGGGAATCGTAGAAGCGAAAAAAGGGGCTGAGCCTAGGACCGCAGAAACGGCTTTTGACCGTAAAAGCGGAACCGCTTACGCGGGAATATTTCTGCAGGAGCGAAAATAGCTGGGGCAGAAGCATTGTTTTAAAGTCGGATTTTGGCCATTTCTCTCACATTTTTCATGGCTTGGGCGATTCTTGGAAGTGTTTAAGAGAGGATATTCATCAACAATGTTAAGGTAAGTTATTCCTACCTATTTTGAGTTAAATACATTAATTATGTATGGATTTTAGTATGGAAATGGGTAGAAAATTGAAGGTTAGAGGAAGACCTAGAAAAATTAGTTTTCTTGGATTTTGACCATGATTTTGAGTATGGAATTAAGAGAAAATCATATATTTGAGTTCGTGAGTTCATGGGTAAACCTTATCTTCGAGAAATTTCGGGTTCTGGGCACGTAGGCATGAGGGCATTTTTGTCAACTTTTAGTTCGGGGTTAGGAATTGTTATAAATTGGGCTGTAAATTATAATTGAGCATATATTAATGGATTTATATGATCGTTGGCTAGTTTTGGAGCATTGTGCGTTGGAGCAAGTCTTCGGAAGTATGTAGAATACCGGTTGTAGATCTTCGGAGCAAGGTGCGTCTCCTTTCAAATCTTATGAGGGGGAATTTACCCCATAGGTGAATTAAATTGGTTATGTGCTCCTATTTGTGGGGGCTACGTATGCACGAGGTGACGGGAGTCCGTGCGTAGCTACTATTATGCTATTGTCCGGGTAGTCTAGGACCCAAAAGCATGTTATATTTGAATTAATTGTGAACCCATTGATAGTTTGAATTGCTTAGATCACATTAAATTAATAAATGGATTTCTAAAAAGAATTGAGCTTTGTTTTCTCAAATTATTAAAGAGAATTAGCCTTTCTTGGATAATTGCTCCATGTTGACTTCTTGACTGATTGTCTGTCTGTGTGTGTTTATTTTCAAACGGGCCGAACGCCTCAGCAGACTAATAGATGCATCTATAGGCGCGCCGTCGACCCTCAGCAAGTGCACATTTATTTCTGTTGGATCGGGTCGTAGCCTCGGTGTGATTTGCGCATGCTTGCATTGCTGCTTGAACTTAATTAAGTTATTATTGCCCTTTTGTGGCTGAAAAATATTTGGATTATATTTAAAGAGAAATTCTGGAAATTTTCCTATGAAAGAATTATATGTTTACTTGTTTCATCTATTTGGATTAGAATCATGTTTATAAAATAAATCCACTGTTTAATATACACATATTAAGGATGAATCATTATTGGACCATTAGAGTGCGTCAAAATTGACCATCTCGTCTTTACCCCTTCGGGATTAGGCGGGATACTCACTGAGTACACGTTGATTACGTACTCATATTACATTTATGTGCATTTTTGTTGCAGAGGTATATATATCTCTAGCAGCCTACTGGGCATAGCAGCATGGATGACTCTAGGACTAGGTGAGCTACATTGTTCGAGACGACCCGCAGCTAGTGTAGTTCCCTCCAGTATTTTCTTATTATCATTTCCCTGTCCACTATATCTCTGACATATGTTGTATTTTATTTTTTTTCATATCGATAGTTGCTCATGCACTTGTGACACCGGGTTTCTGAGATGGTTTTGAAGTATTGTATTAACTATTCAACATTTAAATTTGATTTGAAATTGTACCCTTTAAAATTTCTTAATAACTAAGGAAAAATCCTGGATTTTCTAAAGTGTTAAAATGATGTTTAATTGAGTATTTGAGTTGGCTGGCCTGAAGGTGGTGTCCAGCGCCACCACGACCCTCAGTGGATTTTGGGTCGTGAAAACATGGTATCAGAGCACTAGGTTCCCTTCGGTCTCACGAGTCATGAGCAAGTCTAGTAGAGTCTCGCGGATCGGTATGGAGACATCTGTACTTATTCTCGGGAGGCTATAAGGCTGTTAGGAGTACTTTCCTTCTTGATTTCCTTTTCATGCGGTTCGATTCATTTGAGGCTTATGCCTTTGATATTTTCCTATTCAATCTTACGCGAGCTCTTGTTATAAATCAAAAATTGAAGGATTGTAATGGCACTACAAATGTGGTGCGGGATGATTTTCCCGGTATAGTTGATTGGACTATTATAGTCATATTATGAAGGGATATTCTATTGTTTCAGCTCAGTAATAGAACTTCTAAGAGTCTTGAGGCTAGACAGAGGTTGCCATAATGCTTATGAGCGATTATTCCGCAGTGTTGTTGTAATGGTATGGTGTTGCCCATGTGTCGGGGTAGTGAATGAATTGAAGGGAGGTTTACCCAGCGTGTAATCAAGGGATTCAGTATTTTATTCCCGGCAGGGGAAAGTCAATCGAACTAAGGATGGTCAGGTTTGAGCTAGTGAAAGTAATGAGGCTTGGTATTTGCAAGCGTGGTTGAGCTTTCTTTTATGAGAGGGTGTCATGGTCCTGATTGAACGTACTAAGTTGTTGGTGTTATAATCTGCTACAATTCGCCTTTATGGCAGGGTATTGTGAAATAATATTGGAGGTACAACTGTCAGATATCCCATGATGCGGTGGTTTAAGATCGAATCAGAATTTCTAATGTTGACGGCTCGATAAAGATGACCTTTGGAAAGGTTTAAAGTTAGTAGCAATGGTGGGTTCAAGTGCCACAAAGATAGATGTTATTTAAGGCTACAATTGAGCAGCAAAGTATAAGGGCGGACATGTGGGAAGTGCCAGGCAGTGCTTAAAATTTCTCGAAGGCCAAGTATAAGGAGCAAGGTCGAGTGACCGATTAAGAAGATGAGTTCTGCCAAAGTGGGAGAGTGGCGGGTGTGCATATGGGCTTGGTACTAGGAAGACTACGTGCCCTAAGGAAAGTTTGGATTGAGTTGGGGATTTTAACGATTGGTGATTGAAGTCTGCGGGTATGATTTGAAGTATGGGCTATTATGCGGCAAAAGATTGATATGGCGAAAAGGAGCTGCTTGAAATGGAGGAGGGTGCAGCATAACCCTGAATTTGGAAGGATGTTCCCGCACATTAAATTGATGTCCGCAAGGGCTAATGGACTTGTGCAGCTGGAAGGTGAGCTCAGACTCAGGATGGGCTATTGATGTCATAGTGAATGTACCCCGTGCAGAGGCATGGGAAGATGTCGGGAGGTGATTCCCCTAGGTGGGTTATTCCACGTAAGCAGATTAGCATTCGCATGGTTGGCGAAGCTTCTGCAAGGAATTATATTAGTTGTTCAACAAAGAGATCGGTCGTGCGAATGTGGATGATGTCTCAGAATATGAAAGATGGGGATGTACAGGAAGATTCTGAGAAATTTCGATAACTTATGGCGCGAGGTTATGTCAATAAGAGGTGAAAAGGTTGGGCAAACTCAAGAATGGTGAAATGATGGCTTCAAGCTAAGTGGGAGAGTCCCACCGCTTATGATTGGGCTGTATGATTAACCACTTGCATGATTTATGGTTATTAGCATATTGATGGATTATTTCAGCTATGAGAAAAGACCATAAGTGGTAATTCGAGCAAATGAATTGTTGGAGGCATGCGATGGTTGGCCTTATTGGCTCATGTTCGGACTTGGAAAAAGGTTCAGGATTTATGCCTTGTATGGATACAAGTTTCAGAGAAAGCAATTTTCGCCGAGAGAGCATTCGTGTGTTATAAGATCTATGGAGTGAGTTATATTCGGAACAAGTCAGAGCGGGTGGCTCTCAATAATGGTCCTAGTGAATTCAGAAGTTAAAGTGTGGTGCCCAATGAATTCGAACCTATAAGTACAGTTAAGAATCAAGCTTTTTAGTAGCTTATGAGAAGGTGCCCAGGATGTTCTATGATATTTTGACTTGTGGCGTAGCATTTGAGTGATATGGAATAGTTCATGGGAATGGAGGCAGCCTGGTCTCGTGATTCAAGGTCACTCGGGGCGAGTGTAGATGGAGTATATTATGTATTGAATGGAATTAGTCTTATTTTTAAGACAAGCAAGGAGGAATTGGAAGAAGGTAAATTGATTTGCCATAGTTGAATTGGCATGTTGGGGCCAGTGATTAGTTCGGTCCGCGAGATCAAGTTATGTGTTGATTTGTGGAGGTACGTGTGAGGCCTGTCGTCCTCTGCAATTGATGATTTATCAGGGGCATTCTTCTGTTATGTCTTGTTAAGTAGAAGAGGATTCCGGAAGGGATATGGTGGCTTGGACTACTACTTGCAGATTTGCATATTTTACGGTTATGGGAAATTACCCGTGTATTGCTATGATTCTTCTGAAGTGAGTTAAGTGCAAGGTTATTATATGATGAAATGTGAAAATATTAATGAATTCGGAGTTGTGATGAAAATCATGTCCTATCGTATATTGGCACGTTGGGTGCGGCGAGAGGTATGGAAATGTGAAGTGAGGATCAAGGTTGCAGTTCGGTGTTGACAAGGATGTCACGGGCTCGGATGAGCAAGGAAGGGGTTGAATGATTAGAGTAAATTGGTATTGTCCTCAGCGTCACCTAAGATCGATGTGTCGTGGAAGAGGTTTTTCATCCTGTTAAGGATTTTGGATCGCTTTTCAGCGTTAGTGCATCCGATGGTTTAGATGTGCGGACCCGTTATTTATTTCGGAAGATTGTGGGAGCGTGTCCCATGAAAAGATTGTATAAGTGTGGCATGTATTCACTTGATTGGCTAAAGATTTAAACCAAGTATGAGGATTGTGGTAATATCATTAATTTGAGAATTTATGCCTGGAGGGCACTTTGTATATTGAATTATGAACTTAGGAGGTTGCTTCAGTTATGATGGTTATTCTTACGTTATATGAGGCAAAAGGGAGTTACAACGGACCTTTGAAAGGTCATTGGCCAAGTTTGTGCAATCATAAATCGGCTTGAGATCGGTGGATTGATGAACAGGGCTTTATATCAGGCCAGTTGTGTTCATTTCAGCGAGCGTTCCCTATGGAGGAATAGTCGAGGTGTTATTTTGTCATCAGCTATTCCAGGTAATGATGTATTGCGTTGTATGAGTGGTGAGATGGCTTAGTAAATTCTTATGTGTTGAGGTTCCGCGTTGCGATGATGTTATGTGAGCAGGATGGCTCTTGAGATTTAGATCTTGTATCGCACCTCAGTTGTGCTTGAGTTTTGTCGCCTATAGCGCTATGTGTTTTCTTGGGGATGGTATTATGCACTTAGCGTGCTTACGATCGAAATTCGATATTTTTATTATAATGAGCAAATTTAGCTCGAAGTGCAATCTCCTTATGTGAGATCTATGTGTGGATCGGGTGATACGCCGCCATGGGTATGTTATTTAGATGGGATTGTGAGCCACAACAGTGTGATGTCGAGTCTGGTCCTCTATATGTTTTTTTTGTGTTTCGCTTCCTATCTTCTAAGGAAAATCCGTATTAGTACGGGGGTTAGGTATTTCCTTCCAGAGTTCGATTTCCTTTTTGTGTTGTGTTCGGATTGGTGGCCTATTGGCACATTGTGGCATCATTTGAGACTTGTGATCGCATTCGGAGTGGCTTATTTCCTGAGCAGTTCGTACTGGGTAAGATGAGATTGTGGGATTTAGGATCAGTGAAATCTGATTATATGAAATATATTAAGGAGCGAAGATCATATTTGGTTCAGAATGTGGTAATGTTTCTTGTCAGAAGTATGGACTCGATGATTGGTTGACTCGGCAGTTGATTACGAATTTTGGCATCTCATCCGTCGTGGCGGTATTGTAATAGTTAGAGTAAGACCTATGTAGGTCATGAGGTGCAATGGGAGCATCGGATTCGTGGAATTTCGATTAATTTAAATAGAAATATTATTGTGGTCCTATGAGTAAAGTGATGCAAAGTGTAAATTCAGCAGAGTTATGCAGTCATGTTTGAGTACAACGTATAGTGATTGATACAATGATCGTATGTTGGAAACAGGCCTGACATAGAATTTCGGATGTTGGAATTGGGCTCTAAGGCTTATTTGCTTGAATAAAGGGGAGTATCTTCAGAACTTATCGAGCTAATGTGCTCAACTAAGTTGTGGTAGCACGGGAAGGTGCATGAGGTGCTAAACAGTGATTTCAGACTACTCTAGTGTAGTTCTCAGCACGTTCGAGGACGAACGTATGTTTAAGTAGGAGAGAATGTAACGACCCGACCGGTCGTTTCGAGCCCTAGTGCATCGTTCAACAGTCTGAGGCCATGAGCAGCTTCATTTCTGGTATTGTGACTTGTTCGCATGGTAGGAATTTAAATTCAGGAAGATCGTAGTTAAATTTAAATGATAATTCTCATTTGAGTAGCTTAAAGTTGAAAGAATGAACTAGGATTGGATTTTTGAGTAAATGACCTCGAAATCGGGATCTGAAGGTTCCAACAGGTTCGTATGATGATATCAGACTTGGGCGTATGCCCGGTTCGGGTTTTGGATAACCGGTGAGCGTTTTGGTGCCTATTGCGGAAGTTAGCATTTTGGAAGAAATTTCTTAAGTTTGGCTTGGAGTGCATTTCAGTGTTATCGATGTCCGTTTGGAATTTTGAGACTGGGAGTAGCTCCGTATGGTGATTCTGGAGTTGGGAGCGCGATCGGAAGTGAATTCGGAGGTCCGTAGGTCATTTTGAAGCCGTTTGGCTAAAGATAGAAATTTGAAGGTTTTTGAGAAGTTTGACCGAAAGTGGACTTTTTGATATCGGGGTCGGAATCCGATTCCGGAAGTTGGAGTAGGTCTGTAATGCCAAATATGACTTGTGTGTAAAATTTGAGGTCAATCGGACTTGATTTGATAGGTTTAAACTTCGGAAGTAAAAGTTGGAAAGTTCAAAGTTCATAAAGCTTGGATTGGAGATCGATTGATGACTTTAGCATCGTTTGATGTGATTTGAGGCCTCGAGCAGGTCCGTAATATGTTTTGGGATTGGTTGGTATGATTGGTTGGGGTCCCGGGGGCTTGAGGTGGATTCCGGGTGGTTAACGGATCAAAAATGGAATTTTTTGAAGAAGGCTGAAGGATGTGGTTGCTGGTGTTTTCGCTTCTGCGGAAATGGGGCCGCAGAAGCGGCCCCGCAGAAGCGGTTTAGGGAGGCGCAGAAGTGGATTCGTTCAAAGGTTCGTGGACCGCAGATGCGGTCAAGGTTCCGCAGAAGCGGGACTGCATCTGCTGAAGAGGGAATCGCAGAAGCGAAAAAAGGGGCTGAGCCCAGGACCGCAGAAGCGGCTTTTGACCGTAAAAGTGGAACCGCTTACGCGGGAATATTTCCGCAGGAGCAAAAATAGCTGGGGCAGAAGCATTGTTTTAAAGTCGGATTTTGGCCATTTCTCTCACATTTTTCATGGCTTGGGCGATTCTTGGAAGGGTTTAAGAGAGGATATTCATCAACAATGTTAAGGTAAGTTATTCCTATCTATTTTGAGTTAAATACATTAATTATGTATGGATTTTAGTATGGAAATGGTAGAAAATTGAAGGTTAGAGGAAGACCTAGAAAGATTAGTTTTCTTGGATTTTGACCATGATTTTGAGTATGGAATTAAGAGAAAATCATATATTTGAGTTCGTGAGTTCATGGGTAAGCCTTATCTTCGTGAAATTTCGGATTCCGGGCACGTAGGCCCGAGGGTATTTTTGTCAACTTTTAGTTCGGGGTTAGGAATTGTTATAAATTCGGCTGTAAAGTATAATTGAGCATATATTAATTGATTTATATGATCGTTGGCTAGTTTTGGAGCATTGTGCGTTGGAGCAAGTCTTCGGAAGAATGTAGAATACCGGTTGTGGATCTTCGGAGCGAGGTAAGTCTCCTTTCTAATCTTATGAGGGGGAATTTACCCCATAGGTGAATTAAATTGGTTATGTGCTCCTATTTGTGGGGGCTACGTACGCACGAGGTGACGAGAGTCCGTGCGTAGGTACTATTAAGCTATTGTCCGGGTAGTCTAGGACCCAAAAGCATGTTATATTTGAATTAATTGTGAACCCATTGATGGTTTGAATTGCTTAGATCACATTAAATTAATAAATGGATTTCTAAAAAGACTGAAGCTTTATTTTCTCAAATTATTAAAGAGAATTGGCCTTTCTTGGATAATTGCTCCATGTTGACTTCTTGACTGATTGTCTGTCTGTGTGTGTTTATTTTGAAATGGGCCGAACGCCTCGGAAGATTAATTGGTGCATCTATAGGCGCGCCATCGACCCTCGGCAAGTGCACATTTTTTCTGTTGGATCGGGCCATCGCCTCGGTGTGATTTGCGCATGCTTGCGTTGCTGCCTAAACTTAATTAAGTTATTATTGCCCTTTTGTGGGTGAAAATATTTGGATTATATTTAAAGAGAAATTCTGGAAATTTTCCTATGAAAGAATTATATGTTTACTTGTTTCCTCTATTTGGATTAGAATCATGTTTATAAAATAAATCCACTGTTTAATATACACATATTAAGGATGAATCATTATTGGACTATTAGAGAGCATCAAAGTTGACCATCTCGTCTCTACCCCTTCGGGATTAGGCGGGATACTCACTGAGTACACGTTGATTACGTACTCATACTACACTTCTGTGCATTTTTGTTGCACAGGTATATATATCTCTAGCAGCCTACTGGGCATAGCAGCATGGATGACTCTGGGACTAGGTGAGCTACATTGTTCGAGACGACCCCCAGCTAGTGTAGTTCCCTCCAGTATTTTCTTATTATCATTTCCCTGTCCACTATATCTCGGACATATGTTGTATTTTTTTTATGTCGATCGTTGCTCATGCACTTGTGACACCGGGTTTCTGGGATGGTTTTGAAGTATTGTATTAACTGTTCAACATTTAAATTTGATTTGAAACTGTATCGTTTAAAATTTCTTGATAACTAAGGAAAAATCCTGGATTTTCTAAAGTGTTAAAATGGTGTTTAATTGAGTATTTGAGTTGGCTGGCCTGACGGCGGGGTCCGGCGCCACCACGACCTTTAGTGGATTTTGGGTCGTGACAATATCCTTATTCAGTGACTCCGTCGGGGTTTGCTTATTATTTTGAGTTTAACATCGAGGATGATGAAACTGTTAGAGATTTTTTGCGGATTCCGGATGAATACAGGGAATTTATTGTAATAAAATTATTGGAAATGTACGTCAAGGTGGAAGACCTTCCCAGTAATGAGGGCATGCATAGCAGGGATAACCCCTTGTCATTGGGTGGTTATACTGGAGCAGTTTTGCCGGACAGATTACTGAAGAAAGAGCTTGCCTTGATTTAAACTTGTCACCACCGTCGAATGAGCAACCACGAAATAATTTTTCCACTTTATATAATCAACAAGACGACTGGTAAACTTCAATTTTGCTACGCTTTAGCGATGTTTTTTTTTTCATGTATTAATTGGATTTGTATTAACACTCATATTTTTTATAGGGGGTACTGTCCGGATATGAATTTTACAAGTTATGACCCCGCCCTTAGTTGGAATATGCGTATGTCTGGAGTATTGGACCACGGTGGTCCATCTGGGAGTCATCACCAACATGAAAATATCTATCATGAAACGTCAAGACAATACAATTTGTAAGTAAAGTGATATAGTTATATCTAAAGTATTTTTCCTGAGTATTGGGTAACTTATCTTTTTGTTCTTTTTGTGCAGTGAAAACGAGCTTCTTGAAGCTACTGACCTCACATAGTTGCCCATAGACGATGTTTTTACTCGTGATTTGGCAGACACGCAGAGTCAGGAGGATGATAGTGATTATGACAACAATCCGGATGAGTTTAGGGATGACACACCCTTCCATGATGAGGGTGATGATGATGAGGAGGAAGTGAATGTTGAACCTGAGCTGACCAGGGAGCATGTTACTCCACCTCCCGCTAGACCAAGAGTGTACGAGTCCCACGTGCCATTTGATGAGCGAAATATTCCCTACCTTGATAATTTGCCAAGCATGCCTAACATCGATGCCTTCACAAGGGATGATGATGAATTACGGTCCACAATGTGGGACGAGTCTAGACCGGCTGTTCTTACAAAGCGCATGTATTTCCCCGATAAAGCTCGCCTAATTAGGGATGTAAAAATCTACAGTATAACAGAGTGTCGTGAGATGATGGTAAGTGAGTCAACTACGGAGAGATAAAAGGCTGTATGCCATAGGTGGTTTATGGGTTGTCACTGGATGCTGCGTGCCACAAAGAAGAAATCAGGTTTGTGGAAAGTGGGTAAATTTATTAGCGAGCACAGATGTGAAATGGAAACATTCAATGAGAATCACTTCAACTTGGATGTGGACTTGATTTCCCTTGTCTTGATTCTATTTTTGGAAGTGTCCATTAGGTTCAAGATTAAAGAGTGTATTACAGCCGTCCACCAGGAGTATGGTTGTACTATAACCAAAAGAAAGTCATATCTCGGTCGCAAGCATGCCTTTGAACTTATTTATGGAGACTGGGATAAGTCTTTTTCAAATCTGCCCAGGTACATGGCCGCACTGCAATACTTTAACCCCGGGACTATTGTTGAATGGAGGCGTGAGCGGAGTCTGGATAGACCGGAATATATTTTCAACTATGTGTTTTGGTCATTTAAACCAGCAATTTATGGTTTTGTACATTGTCGTCCTGTAATTTCCATAGACGATACTCATGTCTATGGAAAGTATGATATTAAGCTTTTGATTGCAGTTGCAGTAGATGCCAACGGACAAATATTTCCACTAGCTTTTGCCATTTGTGCCAACAAAAGTGAAGAGACGTGAACGCAGTTCTTTAACCACTTGAAGCAGCACGTTGTCAAACAACGTTCAGGTATTTGTCTAATATCTGATCGGCATGTTGGTATTTTATGTTTTGTACGTCATTTGCCTGAATGACATGAACCATATGCATACCACCGTTACTATGTGAGGCATCTGAAGGCCAATTTCCAGAAGAAATTTCCTGACAAGGCCTTGCATGACTTAATGTGGATGGCTGCAACTGAGCACCATCAATGCAAATTCACGAGGCGTATGGAAGCGATCCAGCAGATAGAACCACGAGCCTATACTTGGTTGATGCAACATTAGCTTCACATATGGACATTGCATGCTGATGGCGGCAGACGATGGGGAGCCCTCACTATAAATGTGTCGGAGTCATTCAACGGCTTGTTGAAGTCTTTCCGTGGACTGCCTGTCACTGCCATGGTCCGCATGACATTCAAACAGAGTGCAGGGAGGTTTGTTGAAATACATGCAGCTGCATCGACATTGATGGACATGGGTGTTGAATTTATGCCAATACCCATGAGAAGATTTGAAAGGTCCAGGAGGCGAGCACAGTGGCATTTATTTCTTCAGTATGATCATGAACGAGGTATTTTTGAAGTTAAGACCGGTAACGATGGACACCGTGGGAATAATCTATAGACGGTGAATGAAAATAAAAGGTTATGTTCATGTGGGAAATGGACATCTACCACATGCCGTGCGCACATGCATTGAAGTGCTTTCAACAAGTTGGATATGGGGCAACAAACTATATTGATAGGTAATACAGTGTTGCTGCATACGTAGACACGTATAGTGGGAAGTTGCATCCATTAGGTGCTGAGTATTATTGGCCGCCGGAACCTTTTAAGTTGGTATGTAACAAGGACTATTTGCGCAAGCTAAAAGTACAAAAGAGAACGCATATACGCAACCAAATGGATGTTTGGTGAGTCCGTTTATGCGCGTAAATGTGGCATATGCTCTCAAACAGGACATGACCGTCATAAATGTCCTTCAGGTGGTGTGCGTGTTGGTGGTAATCCTGGTGCAAGTTCGTCCAATGTACCCAACTATCAAGGATACCCCTAGTCCTTTATTTTGGTATTATTTTTTGTAATACATGTCTGTATTTTTGTTTGTTTCAATATATATGAAATAAAATAAATTTCCACAATCCTGTTACATATTATTTTTTAACGTTATATTTTCATATGGTTGGAGAAATATTGAGGTATGGGTGTTAGTAAACATGAGCAAGAATGTGGTATAAAAAAATTTTTCGTTATGAAATAAATTAAATATGTAAAGCGTGGTACAATAATGTGTTTTATCAATTGTCTTGTCGTTCTTAAAAAGCTGTAAAGCATTGTTCAAAAGCTTAATTGAATGAATTTTTTTTTATTTTTTTTTTGCAAAAAAATTAAATATGTAAATCTTAGTATAATACTACGTTTTGTTGAGTTGTCACTTCGTTCTGAAAAAGCTGAAAAGCATGTGAAAACAGTGTTTTGTTTCAGATAAATTTTATATGTAATTCGCAGTATTATACTGCATTTTGTTGAGTTGTCATTTCGTTCTGAAAAAGCTTAAAAGCATGTGATAACCCTGTTTCGTTTAAGAGAATTTTAAATGTAATTCGCAGTCTTATACTGCATTTTTTTTGTGAAATCTTGACTATAAATAACAGTTGCATGCTACTTATATTCTTCGCTTAACAATAACCAAAGTTTCTCTATAAGAAATGTCTGAACAAAACGTTTATGTCCCAAGGTGCTACTGCGGAAAAAAATGTATTTTGTTCAAATGGTGGCCAGATGGTGCACACCGCTACTGGGCATGTAGGAACAAGCTTGAGGAGTTACCCAGCAAGCTTACATGTGAATTTGAGGTTTGGATGGATAAACCATGTAACCAGAAGTACTACAAAGAAAGAATTTATGAGCTTCATTATTTATGTAATAGCCAAGCGGTAAGCGAGCGCCGAATCAATGATGAAATTGCGGCATTGAAGGCCAAACTCAACGAGGCAGAAGAAGAGAAAAAAATTGGAAGAGCAACTCGAGTGGTTGGAGCAAATTGTAGTACGCGATCGTGATTAAATAGTGGCTTGTACGTGATAAGTGTAGAAGTGTATTTTCATGTTTCCCTTGTCAGGTATTTGTAGTAGTTGTACTGTTTGTATCTTTAGATTTGCCGTTTTTGTGTTTATGTTTCATGTTCAAATAAAATTCATGTTCAAATTCTGTTTCAATAAAAATGTTGTTATAGTTGAGTTGTTGTCATTAAATACATAATGTGAAAACCCTGTTTCGTGTCAAAGAAATTTAAAATGTTATGTCGAAAAATGCAAATCTAAAGCTGTCATGTCGAAATTTAAAATGTTATGTCGAAAAATGCAAATTTAATGAGAAAAATGCAGTTTGTTGAGTTGTCATATCGTTATGAAAAAGATGAAAACCATGTGAAAATCCTGTTTCGTGTCAGAGAAATTTAATGAGTAATTCGCAGTATAATACTACAGTTTGTGGAGTTGTCTTATATGTAATTCGCAGTATTATACTACGTTTTGCGGAGTTGTCATTTCGTTCTGAGAAGGCTGGAAACCATGTGGAAACCCTATTTTATGTCAGGGAAATTTAATATGCAATTCGTAGTATAATACTACGTTTTGTGGAGTTGTCATGTCGTTATGAAAAAGATGAAAACCATGTGAAAACCCTGTTTGTGTCAGATAAATTTAATATGTAATTCGCAGTATAATACTATGTTTTGTGGAGTTGTCTTATATGTAATTCGCAGTATTATACTGCATTTTGCAGAGTTGTCATTTCGTTCTAAAAAAGCTGAAATCCATGTGAAAACCCTGTTTCGTGTCAGAGAAATTTAATATGTAATTCGTAATATAATACTACATTTTGTGGAGTTGTCATGTTGTTATGAAAAAGATGAAAATCATGTGGAAACCCTGTTTCGTGTCAGAGAAATTTAATATGAAATTCGTAGTATAATACTACGTTTTGTGGGGGTTGTCATGTCGTTCTGAAAAAGCTGAAAACCATGTGAAAACCCTGTTTCGTGTCAGAGAAATTCAATATGTAATTCGCAGTATAATACTACGATCAATCTGAAATCTTGCCTATAAATAACAAGTGCGTTCGAGTTATTTTCTTCGCTTAACAACAACCTATAATCGAGATTTTCCATAAAGCCAAACTTCTCTTTAAGAAATGTCTCAACGACCCCTTCGTTGCCCAAAGTGCAAGTGTGGAATAAAAAGCATGATGTACAATGAATCGGAAGAAGCTGGACGCCGCTACTGTGTGTGTATGAACAAGTTTTATAGGCAAACCGATGTACCTATATGCAAATTTTAAGGTATGGGTTGATGAACCATGTGACTAGGAATACTACAAAGACCAGTTGTATCATCTTCAAGATGTGTGTAATGGCCAGTGGGACAGAGAGCGCCAATCGAAGCAAGAAATTGAAGAGTTGAAGGCGAAGATCAAGGAGGTGGAAGAAGAGAAAAAGAAATTGGAAAAAAAGCTCGAGAGGATTAAGCAGAGAATACTAGGCGGTCGTAACTAAGTGATGACATTTACGTGTTGAGTGTTGTAGTGTATCTTCATGTTTCCTTTGTCAAGTGCTTTCATTAGTTCTACTGTTTATTTTTGTGTTCGGTTTGTAAGGTTTGTGTTTGAGTTGTACTGTTTAAGTAAAATTGCTGTTCAAACACAATTAAAATAAAATTATTGTTAAAAGATAATTGTTACTATTATTTACATAAAGCACTATTTACACAAAGTTAATACATAAGTAAATCAGTGAGTGTCGCAGCCTATGTGCTTCAGTGCTGCTGCTGGCCTAAGTCGCATCCACTGCCGCCCGGGCACACTATCTGGATCATCATCATCAAGCAGCCTCTTTATGTGAGGATGTGCAGTAGCATTAACACTACAATTGGCAGGATTAGAAGAATAGGCCGTCGGACCGTCCGCAACCTACAAAACAAGAAGTAATCTTAGCATGTGAAAATGTATTATTTTATGAAAATGTATTATTACCTTAACCTATAGAATGTACTATTATTTTAAGTAAGAAAATATTTTCTCACCATGGTCTCGTCGGCCTCCAAGGTAAATGTATCCATGGTGTGCTCATCACTGCATGTAGTGTCCTCAAAGATGGGCTGGGATGAAGACTGCATAAGAAAGTAACAATTAATTAATGGCATCTATTTAAGGAAAAGAAAACAAATTGAAATATTAAAGTAATACAAACATACCGCCGCCTGTGGTAGATCTGCATAAACTGCCGGGGACGATGGATAACTCAACCTGCGTCCGCCATCCACGTTCTGGGTCGGCCGATCCTCAGCTGCGGTACATGGGCATGCGAAGTACTACTCTACATCCCCGTCGAATGTACCTGTGATTGACAATGCTCCTGACGGGGTGACCTGCGATGCTGGCAGAGATAGCTGAAGGCTGTGAGAAGGGATGCTGCTAGAAGGCTCATCTGCCTGAGGTATATAACCCTGCTGATCGTCTCCAGGCGCCTCAACTCCAAAGTCCTCATGCTATCTCTCAGCATGTGGGTGGACAGGTGCCTCACCGCCCCATTGCTGGGGACCACCTCCTCGCTGTCCCCCACGATCCCCGTGACCCCGTGAAGCACCCCTCTCTCGTGCCCTACCCATGCCTCGCGGGACACCCCTACCCCGACGATAGGCCTCTGGCACCGCGTACTGAGCCTCACGCGCCAACCTCACGGCATCTCTCACCTGCAATAGTGTCCGGCGAGCCAACTATTCCACCTGCCGGGCATACTCAACAACTTCAAGGATGTCGGTACGCTGCTACATCTGCTGGCCCAACTGGAAGATCTGATGATGCCCAATAGCCTATGAAACATATAAAATGTTAATTAAATAATGGTATATCCAAATTATAACATATTAATAAGCCACAAAAATATACCAGTGCCTCGAGCCTCCAGGCATACGGTCTATAGCGTTCGTCAAGTATATGAATGGGGTTCCTGATCATCAGTCGGGTGTGACGACGGTACCACTCAGTATACAGATGCACAGTGTCCTCCTGGGTATATATAGGTGGTGGTGGAATACGCTCAACCCTCTCCTCCGAATAAACTATCTGCTGCTGTAGCCATCCTATATACTGCTGGTCCATGCTGCCACGGTCGTCCCGCTGATAATGTGTAGGCTCCCATCCAGGCTCCCTCGATATAGGCTGGGGACGATGAAACTGTCGAAGCACACGCTCTGTGGCATGATACTCAACGTGATCGAAGAAGATCATTGGGACAGAGGTGCTCCAAAGCAATCGGTCGACTGGGCAACATGCGGGCAGCTGAGCAACCAACTCGACATTGTATGGCATCCAGATGAACTACCAAATAATAACATAAAAGTGAGTATGCATGACACAACACAATTTAAAACAAGCAAGTGTAGGTACATTTGTACCTGCCGTCCACCAACATATATAACACATCCCTGACAAGGGGGAGAACATGATAAGCATCGCTCCCTCGGTAGTTCCCACGCCGGAGAATCCACCGGACAGCTAGAGGGAGAAACAGATAAGCCTCACCGGGCAGAAGTGGTGGTAGAGGTGGCTGCAACGGCATGATCTGCTGCCAAGCCCACACCTAAGAGAAAAGGTTCATGTAAAATTTATGATTCATTTCACGATATACAATTCGGAGTAATGAATAGGGGATTTCAAAATTTTGTCTCCTGTAGGAGGGGCAGAAAACCACAAATGTCCACCGCTGGGCCCATGCTCGCCCGACACATGCTCCTGTATAGGTATGCCAGAACAGCAGAACCCCAGCTGTACTGTGGTAACTCATCCAACTGCTGGAGAAAATAAAGATAGCGAATAGTCACTCTACTGCCCGAAGTGTCAGGGAACAAGACACACCCGAAGAGCAGGAGCAACGCCATCCGCGTGTACCTCTCAATCCAAAGATCGTCCATCTGACCATGAATGTCTGGGTGCAAAATCAGCATCTGATCTCTAATGGCTGACAAAAGAACGCGACTGTCCCCAGCGCCACCCTCTGGTCTAAAACCAGTAAACTCCCCCATCAAATCCAACAACTGGCCACGCGTCATCCCTCTAATATATTGGGGCAGTGCGATGGCCTGTCCATCTACACGGAGCCTGTATAAAACCTGCACATCCTCAAACGTGATGGTGGCCTCTCCAGTGGGCAAGTGAAAAGTATTCATCTCCGGTCGCCACCGCTTTACCAATGCCATGATGAGAGACCAGTCGAGCTGCATCCGTCCAAGGTGAATAATCGTATATAAGCCCGTAGCATGTAGGCGCTCGACTACGCGGCCATGGAAAGGATGCTCCACCATGAACTCCCACTAATCATCGGGCCTCCTGGGGTGGAGAGGCTGCTCCGATAGCTATCCCTCCCATACAAAGGAGGACCTATGGTTGCCCTACAGCACTAATAACCGATCCTAGGTAGGTCCAGGATGCACAAGCGGAGGAAAGGCCATGTCGTCTACTATAATTTATACAAAATTTATTGTGCGTGTTAGTTTCATAAATTAAATAATTAATTATATTTACTACTGGACTGAAAAATTAAGTATGGGTTCCAAGCTTGATTTTTGAGGTCCGGTAGCACCGACTTATCCTTAATTATTATGTGTGTCAATTTCAACATATTAAAGAATTAAATAAATAACTATGTTTAATATTGGACTGAATAACAAAGTATAGGTTCCAGGCTTGATTTTGAGGCCCAGTAGCACCGAGTTATCCTTAATTATTATGAGTTGCAATTCTAATATTTTTAGAATATTATTATTGTGACGAACCGGTCCGTCGTCTCATGTGTTACTACCCTGTTTTCCCTGTTTATTGCTTCTTCATGTTTAATTATCGGCATTGGGTGAGTTAGAGTCGAATTGGTTTGGTTTTGGTAGGAAATGAGACATTTAGTCTCCTTAAGGAAGGCTTATATTGGAAAAGTTAACCGGATGTTGACTACTGAGTTAGAGGGCTCCGATGTGAATTCCGGTGATTTGTTAGCTTTCGGGGATGATTTTTGAATTAGGAGTGCGATCGGATTTGATTTTGGAGGTTCGGAGTAGAATTAGGCTTGAATTGGCGAAGTTAGTATTTTGGCGAATTCCGTTTGGTAGGTGAGATTTTGATCCGAGGTTTGGAATGGAATTCTGAGAGTTGCAATAGTTCCGTTAGGTGATTTTTGATATGTGTGCAAAAGTTTAGGTCATTCGGAGGTGTTTTGGTCGGGTTTTTGATCAAATGCATATTTCGGAAGTTTTGCAGAAACTTAGGCTTGAATCCGATGTGATTTAATGGTTTTAGCATTGTTTGTTTTGTTTTGAAGATTGGAGCAAGTTTGAATAATGTTTTAGGATGTGTTGGTGCTTTTGGTTGAGGTCTCGGGGGCATCGGGGTGATTTCTGGTGGTCAATCGAGCCATTTTTGGACTTTAAATTTTGCAGGTTTTACAGCTGTGGTGTTGCAGAAGGTTTACCCATTGCGTTCGCGATGGGTAGGGTCACGAACGCATAGAGGAGAGTTGGGAGGTCTGGAAATTGTTCTTGACGTTCGCTTATCCTTGGTCACGTTCACGTAGTATTGAAAGGAGAAGCTCCGCGTTCGCGTTTGGTGTCATGCGTTCGCATAGAGGAAATCTGAGGGGCCAGGAATTTGGCCTACGCGTTCGCGTCTATGGGCCTCACGATCGTGTTGATGTAAGACCCAGGCCTTCGCGTTCACGTGGGTGGTGCCGCGTTCGCGTAGGGAATTTTTGGCAGCATGCATATTTGGTCATCGCGAACGCGCGCGTTGTGACCGCGTTCGCGTAGGGTAAAGCAATTGGGCAGAAAGGGTTTTATTTGAATATTTCATCCGCGAGTCTATTCATTTTTCGTCCATTGTTGACCACCTTAAGAGCTTTTTGGGAGTAATTGAAGAGGGTTTCGATGGGGATTGATTGGAGGTGAGTCTCGTGACCTAGAAACGTCATTTTATTGAAGAATCAACCTTTAATTCTTGGAAATTTGGGTAAAAATTGGAAGAACTAGGGCTTGGTTTTTGAAATGAAAATTTGGGATTTGGAAGGGCATTTGAACTCCGATTTTGGTAAATTTGATATGTATGGACTCGTGGCGAGACGAGGAATCTGGTGATGTAAATTTTGTAATTTTTCAAGAAGTGGGCCCGGGGCTCGGGTTTTGCTAACTTCGTGATTTTCGATGTTTTTCGAGTCTTTTCAATTGGGTTATGTTCCTTTAGCCTATTGTAACGTATTCTTTGTGGTTTTGATCAGATTCGACGTGCGAGGAGGTAGACTCGAGAGGAAAAGGCATAGCGAGCTAGATTTGTGGCTGGCTTAAGGTGAGTAATAGATGTAGATGATTACCTGAGGGTTTGAAACCCTGGAATGTCGCATCGTGACGCTATATTGAGGTGAGACACTCACTCTATGACGAGTAGGGGATCGTTGTGATTGGGGATTGTGACTTAGTCCGTCCCGAGTGATGTTCATACTGTGTTCTTGACTAGAAATTGTTTGGTAATCATCTTACTTGGATTTTATGGATATATTTGGGCTTTGTGCCGATCATTTGAATCCTTCAGGGATTATTATCACTGTCTTTACTTGGCATGTTAAATGATTTCAGTCCTAAGTTTAAACACTGTTTTTGAAATGTTCAACCATATTTCTAAGATTTAACACTTAAGCTACATTTTCTGACGTTTTGAGCTGAGAGCTATTACTTTAATATTTCCCGAGTGGCTTACGTGCATGTTCTGGACTGAGTATGGATTGGGCTGCATGTCGCAGCGATGCTATGTTGATATTGCGCTTGGACTGTAGGAGCCTCTCCGAAGTCTGAATCCCCACAGCGAGCGCGGGTACCCAAATGGATCGGGCTGTGCGCCACAACGGTCATATGCATTGCATTGCATTCATGCATTGATATTTATTTGTTTTACCTGTCACTTATTTGCTGCTATTTCACCATTAAATGTGTTGGATCGCGTGTTATAGCTTTACATTGTAATATTTCATGATTTCTTATCTTCAGCCATTATTTATGTTTATTACTCACTGAGTTGGAGTGCTTACTTTACTCCCTGCTCCATGTGTGTAGATTGAGGTATCCCGGACGCTCAGTAGTGTTATTGGCTGCTTACAGATTTATCCCGGAGTTGTCGAGGTAGCGTCCGCAGGACCTGACTTCTCCCCTTATCCCTTTTGTTTCCGCATCCTAGACTCTTTTATGTGTAGATTTGATAGTCAGTTGTATTTAGAGGCTCTAGACTCGTGACCCCAGATCTGTTGGGAGTGTTTTGATAGTTGTTATGTTTTTTCCGTATTGTTTCTATTTATTATCGGGTTGGGAATCTTGTTAACTGCTAAATTAACTGTATTAATTGGTAATAGGTTTTCGTACTTGGGTTGAGAGTGTTCAAATGGTCGGGCTTACCTAGCAATTGTGTTGGGCGCCATCACGACCACGATTGGGGTCGTGACAAGTTGGTATCAGAGCCTAGGTTACTAGGCCTCGCGAGTCATGAGCCGGTTTAGTAGAGTCTCGCGGAGCGGTACAATGACGCCTGTATTTCTCCTCGAGAGGCTGCAGAACCTTTAGGAAAACTTCATATTCTTGAAATTCTTGTCGTGCGGCTTTGTTGATTCAAGAACTAAACTTTGTATTCTATTCTCTCGCAAATGGCGAGAACCCGTGCTACCGGACGTGACGGACGACCACCATTACCACCCGCTAGAGGCCGTGGGTATGGTCGTGGTTGTGGTCAAGGCAGACCAGCGAGGGGAGCACCTGCAGATCTACCAGCTGCCCCGGTTCAGGACTAGCCTCTAGCTGTAGATGCTCTAGCAACACCTGTTCAGGCACCGGCAGTGCCCATTGTGATTCCTGGCCTCGAGGAGGCCTTAGCTCAGATACTATCCGTCTGCACTGGCCTGGCTCAGGCAGTCTCACCACTACTGCAGCAGCTACCTCACATATCGGGGGAGGTCATCAGACCCCCGCTGCTCGCACACCTGAGCAGGTTGTTCAGGGATTGCAGACTCCAGGAGCAGCCCCAACTCAGCCAGTTGCCCCAATTGCACTAGTCGCACCAGCTCTAGATTATGTGGTTCTAGCTATGCCAGACGATGAGCAGCATCGACTGGAGAGGTTCGGTAGGCTCCAGCCTCCGACATTCAGTGGTGCGGAGGGCGAGGATGCCCAGGGATTTCTAGACTTGCGGAGGGCGAGGATGCCCAGGGATATCTTGACAAGTGTCAGCGTATGCTTCGCACCGCAGGGATTTTGGAGTCGAGTGGAGTGGCTTTTACTACTTTCCAGTTCTCAGGGCCTGCATTTATATGGTGGGAGGATTTCGAGAGGTGTAGGCCTGTTGGTGCTGCGCCCCTCACATGGTAGCAGTTCTCCACTCTCTTTCTGGAGAAGTACATACCGCACTCTCGCATCGAGGAGCTGCGTCGTCAGTTTGAGTGGTTGATTCAGGGGGACATGTTTGTGACCCAGTACGAGATGAGGTTTACGCAGTTAGCTCGGCATGCTACTTGGATGATCCCGACAGATCGGGAGAGAATTAGGAGGTTCGTGGATGGCCTCAACTATTCACTTCGTATTTTAATGACCAGAGAGAGGGTTATGGGTGCCTCGTTCGAGGAGGTAGTTGACATGGCTCAAGAGATCGAGATGGTTCGCCGTAGGGAGCGTGATGAGAGGGATGCCAAGAGGCCTCGAGGTTCAGGTAGCTTCAGTGGTGCTCCGTCTACGAGCCAGTTCCAGCGTGGCAGAGGTCATTCCTTCAGGCCTCCTCAGTTAAGTCATCCAGAGTACAGTGGGGCTTCTTCAAGCCGTGGTCATCATGGATTCCAGCAGGGCCAATCTTCACTTATTGCCCTCCTAGCACATATCTCTACTCCTGCCTCTTCAGCCCAGGGTTCTTCAGCAGCGAGGGGTTCCCTTCAGTGCCCTTCTCCAATGCTGGGTAGTTTCTACGAGTGCGGTGAGTTGGGTCACATGAGGAGGCAGTGTCCTCAGCTTCGTGGTAGTCAGTCTTAGCTGACGGATCAGCCCTCATCTTCTGCTCCTGTTTCTTCAGCACCCACCCAGTTAGCTAGGGGTAAAGGCTAGGTAGCCAGGGGCCGCCCCAGGGGTGGAGGCCGGACTGGCGGTGGTCAGGCTCGATTCTATGCTCTCCCAGACAGGAGGGACGCCATTGCATCAGATGCTGTTATCACAAATATTCTCAGTCTTCCACAGGGATGCCTCTATCTTGTTTGATCCCAGATCTACCTATTCCTATGTATATTCATATTTTGCTTATCATTTGGGTACGACCCGAGGGTGTCTTGCTTTGCTTGTTCACGTATCTACCCTGGTGGGTGATACTATTATTGTAGATCATGTATATCGATCTTGTCTGGTGACTATTGGGGGTTTGAAGATCCGAGTTGACTTGTTGCTGTTGAGCATGGTAGATTTTGATGTTATTCTGGGCATAGACTGGCTATCTCCGTGCCATGCTATTCTGGATTGTCATGCCAAGACAGTTACGTTGGCTATACCGGGTGTTCCGAGGATTGAGTGGTGTGGTATGATTGACTATGTTCCAAGCAGGGTGATTTCTTTCCTAAAGGCCCAGAGGATGATTGGGAAAGGTTTTCTATCGTATTTGGCTTTTGTGAGAGATGTCGGAGCTAAGACTCCTAGGCTTGATTCTGTCCCCGTTGTGAGGGACTTCCCTTATGTGTTTCCAGCAGATCTGCCGGGCATGCCACAGGACAGGGACATTGATTTCGGTATTGATCTGGTGCCGGGCACTCAACACATCTCTGTTCCTCCCTATCGTATGGCACCTGCAGAATTAAAGGAGTTGAAGGAGCAGCTTCAGGAACTCCTGGATAAGGGGTTCATTCGCTTTAGTGTGTCACCTGTTTGGTGCTCAGGTCTTATTTGTGAAGAAGAAGGATGGCACAATGAGAATGTGCATTGACTACAGGCAACTGAACAAGGTGACAGTGAAGAACAAGTATACCCTACCCCGTATTGATGATTTATTTGACCAGCTTCAGGGGGCAAGGGTATTCTCCAAGATTGATCTCTGTTCAGGCTATCATTAGCTGAAGATTAGGGATTCAGATATTATGAAGACTGCCTTCAAGACTAGATACGGGCACTATGAGTTCCTGGTTATGTCTTTTGGACTGACTAATGCCCCAGCCGCGTTCATGCAATTGATGAACAACGTGTTTCGGTCGCATCTGGATTTATTTGTGATTGTTTTTATTGATGACATCCTGGTGTACTCGCGTAGCCAGGAGGAGCACGCACAACATTTGAGAGTGGTATTACAAAGATTGAGGGAGGAGAAGCTTTATGCAAAGTTCTCCAAGTGTGAGTTCTGGCTAGGTTCTGTGGCTTTCCCGGGGCACGTGGTGTCCAGGGATGGTATTCAGGTTGACCTGAAGAGGATAGAGGCGGTGCAGAGTTGGCCTAGACTATCCTCAACCAAGTCCATGCACTTCATTCCGGTGTGTTCCGCATATTCTTCGGAGTGGCTGGCAGGGATTTTCATTCGGGAGATTGTACGGTTGCATGGGGTCCCAGTTTCTATTATCTCAGATAGGGGTACTCAATTTACTTCCTATTTTTGGAGGACTTTTCAGCGAGAGTTGGGTACACAGGTGGAGCTGAGCATAGCATTTCATCCTCAGACGGACGGGCAGTCCGAGCGTACTATTCAGATATTGGAGGACATGTTGCGTTCCTGTGTCATTGATTTTGGAGGTTCTTGGGCTGAGTTCTTGACACTTGCAGAGTTTGCTTACAACAGCAGCTATCAATCCAGTATTCAGATGGCGCCATATGAGGCCTTATATGGGAGACGGTGTAGGTCTCCGGTTGGTTGGTTTGAGCACGGTGAGGCTAGACTATTGGGGACAAAGTTGGTCCAGGATGCTTTAGAGAAGGTGAAAGTGATCCAGGAGAGACTTCGTACAGCTCAGTTGCGTCAGAAGAGTTATGCGGACCGAAAGGTTCGGGATGTATCTTACATGGTGGGCGAGAAGGCATTATTGAAGGTTTCGCCCATGAAGGGTGTTATGAGGTTTGGGAAGAAAGGGAAGCTGAGTCAAGGTTCATTGGGCCTTTTGATATACTTAGGAGGATTAGGGAGGTGGCCTATATGCTTGCTTTGCCACCCAGCTTGTCGGGGGTTCATCCGGTATTCCATGTTTCTATGCTCTGGAAGTATGTTGGGGACCCGTCTCATGTGTTAGACTTTAGCACGGTTCAGTTGGATGATGACTTGACCAATGATGTGGAGCCAGTGGCTATTTTGGGTTGTCAGGTTCGAAAGTTGAGGTCAAAGGATATAGCATCGGTGAAGGTGCAGTGGAGAGGTCGGCCCGTTGAGGAGGCTACCTGGGAGGCCGAGCAGGAGATGGGAGTAGATATCCTCACCTATTTGAGACTTCAGGTATGCTTGTTGACCAGCTCAAGGACGAGCATTTGTTTAAGTTGGGGAGGATGTGATGACCCGGACCGTCGTCTCATGTGTTACTGCCCAGTTTTCTCCGTTTATTGCTTCTTCATATTTCATTATCGGCATTGGGTGATTTAGAGTCGAATTGGTTTGGTCTTGGTAGGAAATGAGACATTTAGTCTCCTTAAGGAAGGCTTATATTGGAAAAGTCAACCGGATGTTGACTATTGAGTTAAAGGGCTCAGATGTGAATTTCGGAGATTTGGTTAGCTTTGGGTGATGATTTGTGACTTAGGAGTGCAATCAGAATTGATTTTGGAGGTCTGGTGTAGAATTAGGCTTGAATTGGCGAAGTTAGTATTTTGGCGAATTTCGGTTGGTAGGTGAGATTTTGATCCGGGGGTCGGAATGGAATTCCGAGAGTTCCAGTAGTTCCGTTAGGTGATTTTGGATATGTGTGCAAAATTTCAGGTCATTCGGAGGTGTTTTGGTTGGATTTTTTATCAAATGCGTATTTCGGAAGTTTTGAAGAAACTTAGGCTTGAATCCGATGTGATTTAATGGTTTTAGGGTTGTTTGCTGTGTTTTGAAGATTAGAGCAAGTTTCAATAACGTTTTAGGATGTGTTGGTGCTTTTGGTTGAGGTCCCGGGGGCCTCGGGCTGATTTCGGGTCGTCAATCGAACCATTTTTGGATTTAAAGTGTTGCAGGTTTTTCAGCTGTGGTGTTGTAGAAGAACGCGATGGGTAGGATCGTGAACGAATAGAGGAGAGTTGGGTGGTCTGGAAATTGGTCTTCGCGTTCGCATCTCCTTGTCACGTTTGCGTAGTATTGAAAGGCGAAGCTCCGCGTTCGCGTTTGGTGTCACGCGTTCGCATAGAGGAAATCTGAGGGGCCAGGAATTTGGCCTATGCGTTCACGTCTATGGGCTTCGCGATCACGTTGATTTAAGACCCAGGCCTTCACGTTCGCGTGGGTGGTGCCGCTTTCGCGAAGGGCATTTTTGGCAGCATGCATATTTGGTCATCGCGAACGCGCGCGTTGTGACCGCGTTCGCGTAGGGTAAAGCAATTGGGCAGAAAGGGTTTTATTTGAATATTTCATCCGCGAGTCTATTCATTTTTCCTCCATTGTTGACCACCTTGAGAGCTTTTTGGGAGTAACTAAAGAGGGTTTCAACGGGGATTGACTGGAGGTGAGTCTCATGACCTAGAAACGTCATTTTATTGAAGAATCAAGCTTTAATTCTTGGAAATTTGGGTAAAAATTGGAAGAATTAGGGCTTGTTTTTTGAAATGAAAATTTGGGATTTGAAAGGGCATTTGAACTCCGATTTTGGTAAATTTGATATGTATGGACTGGTGGCGAGACGAGGAATCTGGTGATGTGAATTTTGTAATTTTTCGAGAAGTGGGCCCGGGGCTCGAGTTTTGCCAATTTGTGATTTTCGATATTTTTCGAGTCTTTTCGATTGGGTTATGTTCCTTTAGCCTATTGTAGCGTATTTCTTGTGGTTTTGATCGGCTTCAACGTGCGAGGAGGTTGATTCGAGAGGAAAAGGCATAGCGAGCTTGATTTGTTGCCGGCTTGAGGTGAGTAATAGATGTAGATGATGACATGAGGGTTTGAAACCTCGGAATGTCGCATCGTGACGCTATATTGAGGTGAGACATGTACTCTATGAAGAGTGCGGGATCGTTGTGATTGGAGATTGTGACTTAGTCCATCCCGAGTGATGTTCAAACTATGTTCTTGACTAGAAATTGTTTGGTAATCATCCTACTTGGATTTTATGGATATATTTGGGCTTTGTGTCGATCATTTGAATCCTTCAGGGATTATTATCATTGTTTCCATATTATTTGGCATGTTAAATGATTTCAGTCCTGAGTTTAAACACATTTTTTGAAATGTTCAGCCATATTTCTAAGATTTTAAACTTAAGCTACATTTTCTGACGTTTTGAGCTGAGAGATATTACTTTAATATTGCCCAAGTGTCTTACATGCATGTTCTGGACTGAGTATGGATCGGGCTGCACGCCATAGAGATGCTATGTTGATATTGCGCTTGGGCTGTAGGAGCCCCTCCGGAGTTTGAACCCCCATAGTGAGCACGGGTACCCAAATGGATCGGGCTGCGCGCCGCAGCGGTCATATGCATTGCATTGCATTCATGCATTGATATTTATTTGTTTTACCTGTCACTGATTTGCTACTATTTCACCATTAAATGTGCTGGATTGCCTGTTATAGCTTTACATTGTAATATTTCGTGATTTCTTATCTTAAGCCATTATCTATGTTTATTACTCTGTGAGTTGGAGTACTCACTTTACTTCCTGCACCATGTGTGAAGATACAGGTATCTCGGAGGCTCAGTAGAGTTATTGGCTGCTTACAGATTTATCCCGGAGTTGTCGAGGTAGTTTCCTGGTGTCCGTAGGACCCGACTTCTCCCCTTATCCCTTTTGTTTCCGCTTACTAGACTCTTTTATGTGTAGATTTGATACTCAGTTGTATTTAGAGGCTCTAGACTCGTGACCCCAGATCTGTTGGAAGTGTTTTGATAGTTGTTATGGTTTTTCCGTATTGTTTCTATTTATATCGGGATGGAAATCTTGTTAACTGCTAAATTAACTCTATTAATTGGTTTTATACTTGGGTTGAGAGTGTTCAAATGGTCGGGCTTGCCTAGCAATTGTGTTGGGCTCCATCACGACTGGGATTGGGGTCGTGACAATTACCTTAATGAATTAAATAATTAACTATGCTTAATATTGGATTGAATAATGAGGTATGGGTTCCAGACTTGATTTTTGAGGCCCGGTAGCACCGAGTTATCCTTAATTATTATGCGTGTCAATTTTATTAGATTTAATGAATTAAATAATTAACTATGTTTAATATTGGACTGAATAATGAAGTATGGGTTCCAGGGTTGATTTTTGACGTCCGGTAGCACCGAGTTATCCTTAATTATTATGGGTTGCAATTCAAATATTTTTGGAATATTTTTACCTTAATAAATTAAATAATTAACTATGTTTAATATTGGACTGAATAATGAAATATGGGTTCCAGCCTTGATTTTTGAGGCCCGGTAGCATCGAGTTATCCTTAATTATCATGCGTGTCAATTTTATTAGATTTAATGAATTAAATAATTAACTATATTTAATAATGGACTGAATAATGAAGTATGGGTTCCAGGATTGATTTTTGAGGCCCGGTAGCAACGAGTTATCCTTACTTATTATGGGTTGCTTTTCCAATTTTTTTAGAATATTATTACCTTAATGAATTAAATAATTAACTATGTTTAATATTGGACTGAATAATTAAGTATGGGTTCCGGACTCGATTTTTGAGGCCCGGTAGCACCGAGTTATCCTTAAATATTATGCGTGTCAATTTTATTAGATTTAATTAATTAAATAATTAACTATTTTTAATATTAGACTGAATAATAAAGTATGGGTTCCAGGCTTGATTTTTTAGGCCCGGTAGCACCGAGTTATCCTTAATTATCATGCGTGTCAATTTCAATATTTTTTAGAATATTATTACATTAATGAATTAAATAATTAACTATGTTTAATATTGGATTGAATAATTAAGTATGGGTTCCATGCTTGATTTTTGAGGCTCGGTAGCACCGAGTTATCCTTAATTATTATGCGTTTCAATTTTATTAGATTAATGAATTAAATAACTTATAAAGTGTAATCTAAAAGGCTCTACTACGCTAAAAGGCTATATATTACTACACTAAAAGACTCTATATTTTACTACACTAAAAGGCTCTATATTTTACTACGCTAAAATGATCTATATTTTACTACGCTAAAAGGCTATTTAGTTTACTACGCTAAAATGTCACTATTACATATAAAAACAACTAACATAAATTACAAATATGAACAACAAACAAATAAAATAATATTTATTTTTTATTTAACCAAATAAAAATATAAAATTTAAAATACAAATAATTTATCAACTTTTAACTTTTTTTTGCCAAAACTAATAAATCAAGTCGAGTATAAATAACATACAAATTTAAAAAATCACACATTTTACATGGAAACACATTAAACAATACAAATATGCATGTATTATACTAGTTTCTACATAAATAAAATTAAAATACCTCGATTGAAGTTTATTGAAATTTGATTGAAATGGAATACTATGATTGAGAGAAGGAATCCAAAGTTTGTCTTGTGCCTGGGACCTACACTCCTTGCTCCTAAGGTGACGGGTAGGGCCGAAACTTTTTTTTTTTTAAATTACGGGGGGTGGGGGGGACCAGAATCGCTGGAATTTTTTATGGTGGGTGGGGAAGCTGTGTAGGTCCAAAGGAAGAAGAAGACGTATAAATCAAAGGGCATTTCGCAGTATTATACTGCGAATTACCCTAATTCGCTGTATAATACTGCGAAATGCTATTTGAAAAAACGTTGGGCCCATTTTTAAGCAATTTGCAGTATTGTACTGCGAACTGCTAAAATTTTTTTTTTTTAATAATTCGCAATATAATACTGCGAATTTCTTTAACGGCTAAAATTTTGTTAAAGCAATTTGCAGTATTATACTGCGAAATGCTTATTAATGTAACTTTTTTTAACACTAAAAATGTGCTTTTTGTACAAAAAAGCATCAAAAAAGTTTCAGACTCTTAGAACTTATCACTAGTGGGTTGAACTTTTATCCATTGTTTGAGAGCCACTCTGTAGGCTATCCGGGAATGGTGGCAAAACCTAGCTTTTAATTGATTTTAGAAAATATAAATTTCATATCTTTGATATGATGGTGGAACAAACTTCAGTGAGGATGTTAAATCCCCTAGGCACCTAGGCCGAGCCTACTACTAATGTTGTTTGTTCCAGGCCAAGTTAAAGCTCGCACGGTTTTTAAATACATAAGGTTTAAGACTTGCTTCTTTATATATTAAATATTTCTCCCATATTTTATTGACGTAAAATTTGCACACGGTGTTACAATCAGGGCCGACTCTAATGGTGTAGCTAATAAAGCTTGTGTCTTTGTAACGATCCGGCTAATCGTTTTGAACAATTGTGTACGATTCAACAGTTTGAGGTCACGAGTAGCTTCACACAGTGTGCTATGGCTTGCATGCATCATCGGTTTGGCACGAGTTTTGGAAATTGGAAAATTTAAAAATTCGTAAGATCGGTTAGTGGTGCGATTCATATTTTTGACGTTATTTGATGTGATTTGAGACCTCGAGTGGGTGCGTGTTATGTTATGAAACCTGTTGGTACCATGGGCCCCGGGCATATTTCAGATGGGCTACGGGCCTTTTCGTCAGGTTATAGAGTTGCTAATTTTGTCATCTGGTTGCCTTCATCGTGTTCACGTCAGTGCCTCCGCATTCGCGTAGTGTAATTTCGAGGCAGGCAATATTGCTCTTCGCTTTCGCGAAATGAAGCCCGCGATTGGGAAGTTTGGAAAACTTTGCCTCCGCATTTGCATTCTCCCGTCCGCAATAGCATAATGTTTTTCCTTGAGGCAGTGATAATTCACCTTACATGATAGCATTCCTTTATCCGCAATCGCGTAGTGTTTTCTCTGGTCAGCTGATTCTTTCTTCTTCGTGATCGCATCTGTATTTCTGTGATCGTGATGCTTGTTACCTAGGTAGAATTTAAAAGTACTCTATTCTAAGGATTAGCCATTTTTATCATATTTGGAGCTATAGAGCTCGATTTTGATTGATTCTTCGTGGGATTTTCAAGAAAAATATTGGATTAAGTTTTCTTCACCTAAAAATTATTATATTCCATGGTGCTATCTTTACTTTTATCTTATAATTATTGTTTTGAGTTGAGAAAAATGAGAATTTCTGAAGAAACCTTTCAAGATGTAAAAATGATAATTTTCCGGCGAATTGGTATCGGAATTAGATAATTTTGGAGTGGTTGAACTCATACAAATGGGTATTCGGGTTTCGTAAAAATTTGTCGGGTTCCGAGGTATGGGCCTGGAGGTTGACTTTTGGGTTAGCTCTTTAGTTTTTGTTAAAGATTGAAACTTTATTATCCGGAATTATTTCCTATGAGTTTTATTTATAATTCAAAGTTATTTTGGCTAGATTCGAGCCGTCTGGAGGTTGTTTCACTCGAGTAAGTCATTTTAGATTATTTGTAATGACCCGACCAGTCTTTTTGAGCTCTAGCTCAGCGTTCAGCGGTTTGAGGCTATGAACAGCTTCATTTTAGGCATTATGACTTGTACGCGTGGTTGGAATCAAGTTTCGGGAAGTTCAGAGTTGATATGGAGAGAGAATTCTCATTTTGGAAGCTTAAAGTCGAAAGAATTAAATAAGATTGGATTTTTAAGTAAACGACCTCGGAATTGGGATTTGAAGGTTCCAACAAGTTCGTGTGATGATTTCGGACTTGGGCGTATGCCCGGATCGGGTTCTGGATGACCCGAGAGCATTTTGGCGTCTATTGTGGAAAGTAGCATTTTGAAAGAAATTTTATAAGTTTGGGTTGAAGTGCATTTTAGTGATATCAATGTCCGTTCGGGATACCGAGTCTAGGAGTAGCTCCGTATGGTGATTATGTAGTTGGGAGCGCGATCGGAAGTGAATTCGAAGGTCCGTAGGTCATTTAGAAGCCATTTGGCTAAAGATAGAAATTCAGAGGTTTTTGAGAGGTTTGACCGGAAGTGGACTTTTTTATATTAGGGTCGGAATCTGATTCCGGAAGTTGGAGTAGGTTTACAATGTCGAGTATGTAACGACCCTACCGGTGGTTTTGAGTACCAGCGCTCCGTTCAGCAGTCGGAGGCCATGAACAGCTTCATTTCAGGTATTATGACTTGTACGCGTGGTCAGAATTAAATTTCAAGAAGTGCAGAGGTGGTTTGGGAAGAGAATTCTCATTTCAAAAGCTTAAAGTTGAAAGAATGAGTTAGGATTTTAATTTCAAGTAAACGACCTCGGAATCGGGATCTGAAGGTTCCAGCAGGTTCGTATGATGATTTTGGACTTGGGCATATGCCCGGATCGGGTTTTGGATAACCCGGGAGCGTTTTGGCGCCTAATGTGGAAGTTAGCAAGTTAGAAGAAATTTCATAAGTTTGTCTTGAAGAGCATTTCAGTGTTATCAATGTCCGTTTGGAATTCCGAGATTGGGAATAGCTCCATATAGTGATTCT
>MU677069.1:33903-74024 GCA_026770625.1 Nicotiana glauca | reverse complement strand
CGTCGCCTCGGTATGATTTGCGCATGCCTGTGTTGCTGCCTGAACTTGATTAAGTTCCTGTTGCCCTTTTGTGGCTTAAACATATTTGGATTATGATTTAAAGAGAAATTTGGGAAATTTTCATATGAAAGAACTACATGTTTATTTGTTTCCTCTATTTGATTAGAACCATGTCCATAAAGAATAAATCCACGGATTAATATGTGAAATGAGAATAAATGATCATTGGACCATTAGAGTGTGTCAAAGTTGACCATCTCGTCTCTACCCCTTCGGGATTAGGCGGGACACTCACTGAGTACACGTTGATTACGTACTCATACTACACTTCTGTGCATTTTTGTTGCACAGGTATACTTCATTTTAGCGGCCTACTGGGCGCAGCAACACGGACGATTCAGGGACTAGGTGAGCTGCAAATTGCGAGGCGACCTTTAGCTAGTGTAGTTCCTTTCTGTACGTTGATTATTTATCTCCTGTCCATTGTATTCCAGACGGAGGTTGTATTTTATTTCTTCATCAGTAGTCACTCATGCACTTGTGACACCGGGTTCTGGGATGGCTTTTCGAAAAGTTTGATTTAATTGTTATTGTTAATTTAAATTGAATCAAAAACCCTTTTATTTGTGAAAAATGGAAAGAAAATTCTAGAATTTGATGTATTTAAAAAGGATTTTTAAATCAGTAATCTAATTGGCTGGCCTGACAGCGGTGTCCGGCGCCACCACGACCCTTAGTGGATTTTGGGGCGTGTCAGAGTATAACTTGTGTGCAAATTTTGAGGTCAATCGGACGTGATTTGATAGGTTTAAGCATCGAAAGTAGAAGTTGGAAGTTCTAAATTTCATAAAGCTTGGATTGGGGGTTGATTCATAATTTTAGCGTTGTTTGATGTGATTTGAGGCCTCGAGCAAGTTCGTAACGTATTTTGGGACTGGTTGGTATGATTGGTTGGGGTCCCGGGGGCCTCGGGTGAATTCCGGATGATTAACGGATCGAAATTTGGAATTTTGGATAGCTGAAGGGTCTGGTTGCTGGTATAACCGCTGTTGCGGTGGGTCAACCGCAGAAGTGGGAATGGGAGCCGCAAAAGTGGATTTAGGTCAATGGCTCGAGGACCGCAGATGCGGTCAAGGTTCCACAAAAGCGGGACTGCAACTGTGGAAGGCTGGACGCAGAAGCAGAAGAGGGGCAACTTGGAGTGGACCGCAGATGCGGTCAGGGTTCCGCAGAAGCGGGACCGCATCTGCGGAAGGTATTTCATAGAAACGAAAAAGGGCGGCCTAGGGAGGACCTCAGAAGCGGCATTTTAACCGCACCTGCGGAACCGCAGAAGCGGTCAAGGGACCGCAGGTGCGAAAATAGCTGAGGCAGTAAGGTCTTTTAAGATCCGGGGTTGGGTTCATTTCAACCCCATTTTCTTCCATTGGAGCCGATGGGGAGCAACTTTGAGGTGCCATTTTCATGACTCTTCATGAGGTAAGTAATTTATGCTAGCTTTGAGTTAAATACAAAGTTTATATATGGTTTTAGACAAGGAATTTGTGGAAAAACTTGGGGTTTGAGGGAAGACCTTGAAATTTGATAATCTTGGATTTTGACCACGATTTTGGGTATGGAATTTAGAGAAAATTATATATTTGAATTCGTGAGTTTATGGGTAAAGTTTATGTTCGAAAAATTTTGGATTTTCGGGCAAGTGGGCTCAAGGGCGTGTTCGTCAACTTTTTGATCGGGGTTAGGAATTTCTACAAATTAGATTATAATGAGTAATTAAGTATATACTAATGAATTTTCCTAATTATTGGCTACTTTTGGAGCGTTATGCATCGATTCGAGTCTTCGGAAGGGCGTGGAATGCCGGTTATGGATCTTCGGAGCGAGGTAAGTCTCCTTTCTAACCTTGTAAGAGGGAATTGTCCCCATAGGTAAAATAATTGATTATGTGCTCCTATTTGTAGGGGCTACGTACGCACGAGGTGACGAGAGTCCATGCGTAGCTACTATTATGCTATTGTCAGGGTAGTTAGGACCCAAAAGCATGCTATACTTGGATTATTTACGAACCTATCGATAGCTCGAACAGCTTAAACCACATCGAATTAGTAAACGAATTTCTAAAAGGGTTTAAACTTCATTTTCCTAAATTATTAAAGAGAATTGGCTTTTCTTTGGGTAATTTCTCCATGTTGACTTCTTGATTGGCTGTCTGTCTGTGTGTATTTATTTTGGAACGGGCCAAACGCCTCGGCAGGTCAAATAGATGCATCTATAGGCGCGTCATCGACCCTCGACAAATGCACAGTTTATTTCTGTTGGATCGGGTCGTCGCCTCGACATAATATGCACATGCTTGTATTGCTGCCTTGAACTTAATTAAGTTTTTTTTTTGCCTCTTCATTGCTTAAAGATATTTGGATAATTACGAAAAGGAATTTCGGAAATTTCCCATAAAAGAATTAATTGTTTACTTATTTCCTTCTATTTGTAATAAAATCATGTTTATAGAAATCCATAATTTAATGTATTACTGGCCTCATTATTGGACCACTAGTATGTGTTGAAGTCGATTATCTCGTCTATTCTTCGAGAAATTAGACGGGATACTCATTGAGTACACGTTGTTTACGTACTCATACTACACTTCTGTGCATTTTTTTTGCACAAGTATATGCAACTCTAGTGGCTTAATGGCATCGCGACATGGTTGACATGGAGACTAGATGATCTGTATTTTCTCGAGGCGATCCGCAGTAAGCAGAGTCTCTTCAATTATCTGTATTTATTTTCTGTCCCATATTGTGTTCCGGACAGTTATTTTACTTTAATCGATCTCTTAGAAATTGCTCATGCACTTGTGACACCATATTTTGGGATAGTTTGGAAGTATTTTGTAATGACTGCTTATCAGTTAAATTTGATTGAGGCAATTATCTTTTAAATTACTAAATTTTGAAGGAAAATCCTAGATTTCAAAGGTAGTAGAACGAGAATTTGATTAAGTAATTTGGTTGGCTTTCCTGACAGCAGTGTCCGGTGCCATCGCGATCCTTGGTGGATTTTGGGTCGTGACAACATGGCATCAGAGCACTAGGTTCCTAGGGTCTCACGAGTCATGAGCAAGTCTAGTAGAGTCTCGCAGATTGGTACAGAGATGTCTGTACTTATCCTTAGGAGGCTGCAGGACTGTTAGAAGTACTTCCCTTCTTGATTCCTTATCCTGTGATTTGATCCCCGGAGGCGTATGCCTTTAATTCATTCCTACTCAATCTTAAGCGATGCAAAACGCTTGTTATAAATCGAGAATTGAAGAATCATAACGGTACTACGGATGTGGTACGGGATGTTTCTCCCAGTGTAGTTGATTGGATTATTATCGTCACCTTATGGAAGGATATTTTAATGTTTTATCTCAGTAGCGGTACTTCTAAGGGCTTTGGGGCTAGGCACAAGTTGTCATGATGCCTATGAATGACTGTTCCGCACTATGATATGATGGTATGATGTTTGCCCATGTGTCGGGCCAGTGAATGACTTGAAGGAAGATTTACTCAGTGCTTAATCAAGAGATTCAGTATTTTATTCCCGACAGGGGAAAGGCAAGCAAACTAAGGATGGTCAGATGTGGGCTAGTGGAAATAATGAGACTTGGCATTTGCAAGCATGGTGGAGCTTTCTTCTATGATGGGGTGTCGTTATCCTAATTGAACGTACTATGTTTGTCGGTGCTATGATCTGCTACAATTTGCCTTTGGGGCAAGATATTGTGAAATAGTATTGGAGATATAACTGTCAGATATCGCAGGGTGCGGTGGTTCAGGATTGAATCAGTATTTCTAATGTTGACAGTTCGATAAAGATGACCTTCGGAAAAGTTTAAAGTTAGCAGAAATTGTGGGTTCAAGTGACACGAAGATAGATTTTTATTTAAGACAGCCACTGAATATCAAAGGACGAGGAAGGACATGTGGGAAGCGTGAGGCGGTGTTCAAAAATTTTAAAAAGGCCAAGTATATGAAGCGAAGGTCGAGTAGTCGATTAAGGGGATGAGTTCCGCCAAAAGTGGTAGAGTGGCGGAGTTGCATATGGACTTTGCAGTGGGATGACCACGTAACTTAAGGAGAGTTTGGAGCGATTTAAGAATATTAATGCTTGTCTATTGGGGTCTACTGATCTAATTTGAAGTAGGGGTTCTTGTGCGGCAGGAGATTTAATATAATGGAAAGGAGCCGCTTAAATGAAGAAGGGTGCAACATAACTTTGAATTGGAAGGATGTTGCCGCACATTTAAATGATGTCCACGAGGGGTAAATGGACTTGTGCAGCTGGGGAGTGAGCTCAAACTCATGATAGGTTATTAATGTCGTAGTAATTGTACCCCGTGCAGCAGTGTTGGAAGATGCCGGGGAGAGCTTTCTATAGGTGGGTTACCCAAGTGAGCAGGTTAGGTGTCGTGTGGTTGGCGAGGCTTCTGCGAAGAATTCTATCGATTATATAGCAAAGAGATCGATTGTGAAAATGTGTTTGATGAGTCAGAATATAAGAAGGGGGTTTTACAGAAAGATTTCGAGAACTTTGGCGGTTGATTGCGCAAGGTTATGTCAATAAGAGATAAAGAGGAAGGGCGAATTCTAGATTTGTGAAATAATGGCTTCAAGCTAAGTGGGAGAGTCCCACCACTTATGATTGGGTTGCATGGTTAACCACTTGCAAGATTTTTGGTTATTAGCGTATCGGTGGGCTATTTCAGCTGCGGGAAAGGACCATAAGTGGTAATTTAAGCAAAGGAATTATTAAATGTGGGCTATCGTTGGCCTTATTGGCTCATGTTCAGACTTGGGGAAAGATTCAGGATTTTGCTTCGTATAGATGCGGGTTCCAAGGGAAGCAATTCGGCGGGTTCTTCGCCAAGAGGGTATACATGTGATACAAGACTCATGGAGTTGATTATATTCGGGGCCAAGTTAGAGCGGGTGGATCTCAACAACGGTCATAGTAAATTCACAAGATGAGGTGTGATGCCTAATGATTTCGAGCGTATAGTTACGGTTAAGAATCAAGCTTGTTAGCAGCCTATGAGAAGAGGCACAGAATGTTCTGTGATGTTTTGGCCTGCGATGTAGCAATTGGGAGGTATGAAATGGTTCATGGGATTTGAGACATCATGGTCTCGCGGTTCAAGGCCACTCGGGGTGAGTGCGGATAAAGTGTGGTAAGTGTTGGATGGAGTTATTATTGTTTCGATGGAAATCAAGGATAAATTGGACGAAGATAGATTGGTTAGCCATAATTGAGTTGGCATATTGGTGGTGGAGATCAGTTCCTTCCGCGTGATCAAGTTATGCAAGTGATTTGTGGCAGTACGTGTGAGGCTTGTTGGCCACCGAAATTGATTTTATTCAGATGTAATCCACTGTTATGGCATGTTTCATGTAGGCGGACCCCGGAGAGGTTATGGTGGGGTAGGCCCCTACTTAGGGATTTGCATATTTCCACAATTATAAGAATTTGCATGTGTGTTGCTATGTTTCTGTTGATACACAATTTTTTCCTACCTATTTTTATACTCAAAATATTCTCAAAATAGCATGTACATGCGTATATAATTATGCCCAAGAATTTTGTCATTTTTTCCTAATTTTTTAAAAGCTTTTTAAAATTATTTTATTATTTATTTTAGCAGTACAAATCCAATAATTATTCCCAAAACTATCATTTTCACGAGTAATTTATTTCCATCTTCATATTTACGCCACAATATAATTAAGGTGATTTTAGCATATTTTTATAAAATTATTTGATGATTTTAAAGCTAAACTGCATAAAATTTCAATTATAGCTTATATAACGATTAATAGCATTTTACAATTATAAAATTCTTTCCTGTATTTTTAGATTAATATTTATATATTATTAATTAGTTCTTTGCTTTTAATGTGCTTTTAAGATTGTTTTTACTATTTTTATAAAATAAAAAGGGAAAACTTACTATTTAACTTTTAGCCCCATTTTATTACAATCATAACCTATTCATATTTCAATTTTAACCCTCAATTTACCTAGTCCTAACCCTCAGTTGGACCTACCCAATTTTGTTTTAACCCGGCCCCGATCCATCCAAAACGACCCGCCCGGTCCATATTATTGATCCAGGCTGTTGATCATTTTGATCAACGGCCATAAGCCACCCTTGCCTTTTTTTAACTCCAAACGACTACCTAAATCTCTCATTTCCCATCTGATAGCCGCCCGTGAATTCCCTTCCTCTCCCATTCTCTCTGCAAACCCTAGCCGCCGCCAACCAATAAGCCCTAATCCCCTTCGATTCTCACCGGAATCCATGGCTTCTCAGGCCATGAAAACCTCATACTCACCTCCTATTGCTCCTATGCTCCTGATACTCGAAGTTTTGAGGCTAGACTTCAATGGTCTCCACCCAGACCTCCCCCAACTTGAGGTTTCCGGCCATCTTCGACCTGGCTACGGCATATCTTAGCCTCATGAGCCTGTTTCCAGCCTCATCCCACGTAGATCAGACCTTTTCCAAGCCTTTCTTAATCTAGGGTTCATCTGAAACCCTAGCTGTTCGAGGTTTTTCTCCGATTCTCTTTATATTTGTGTGTATTCATGCTCTATTTTTGAGTTCTCAAAAGATTTCCCCAATTTTTCTTTAAAAATTTTACTGTCAAAGTCACTTTTCTTTTCCCTTTCTTTTTGTATGTATGTCTCTGCTATGTTCTTATGTTCTTCTTTTACCATGCATGTTCCTCTACTGTGTTTCTACGCTATGTGCTTGTATGCTCTTCACGGTGTTCTGCTTTTTTCTTCCACCATGATCTCGTCTACTGAATTTTTCTACTGTGTTCATTAAGTGTTCTTACTATTTCATCTCTTCAAGTTTCCTCTAGAATAATCTACTTTAGCATGTTTTCTTCTACTGTTTCTTTTGCTTCCATTATATTTCGAATTAATTCCCTTACTCTGTTTGCTTTAAACTTTCTACTGTATTTGCTTGTTCCCTCATTTTTGTCTTCTTTGCATCTGATTCTAGTAAAAACCCTAGGATTTTGGGATTTTTGGGCGAGTTTGGTCTTGTGTGTTTGGACTTGGGATTTATTTGAGCCCTAGACTCTCTCAAACTCGCTTTGGATCTATGTATTGAGTTCGAACCCTTTTGTGAATGACTCTGAATTCTTCTATACTAGACTCTTCTGATTAGCATGACTGTCCCTTTTTATATGTGGGTTAAAAGCTTTCTTCAAAAGGGCTCTCCAACTTATGTTCGAATCAGAATCCTTTTTTTTTTTGGGTTGACTGATTGTTGCTGATTCTACTTAAGTAAAGCCTCTCTTTACCCTTTTCTGACTTGGTTCAATCATATAAAATTCTCGACTCATGATTTCTTGGCTGTAAATTAGTTTTCTTTCCTTAATTGGCACAACCATGTACTGTCAAAATCTTTTCCTTAAATTACTATTATATATTTACCCCTTCTTGCACTACTTTGAAAATTGTTTAGTTAACTTCTTTCCTTATTTACTTTGCCCGTTCGAAATCAAAATCCCTTAATTAAAGGGAAACTTTGTATGATTGATTCTAAAACTATTTTCTTTGCTATTTCTATTTCTTTTCTGCACTATAAATACATGTTCTTAACAATCCTCCACACACGATGAAGCACACACAAATCACAACTCTCTTCTAAACTTATCCTCTTGCTTCTTGACTGCACTTTGGCTTTCATAAGGTTACTGTTTCTCCTTACTTGCACCTTTGAATTGGTATGTCTTAAAATTAATTTCAGTATCATTCTAATGTGTTTATTCATAGTCTTTGTATCCATGTATGCTTTCAACTCCCTGCAAAGTTAATTTGAAGTACCTACATGCTTTTGCTTGCTCTTTCTTTGTTTCTTTCTGCTAGTATGAACAATTTCTCCCATACACTATTCCCATATGTGTGCTGAGTTAAGGTATGGCATGGCAGCAGCTCAATTGTTGTCCAGGGCTGAACCTGACTTTCAACAAGGTCTTAACTCCCCAATGCTAAGGCTGACAGGCTGGGCAGGGGTGTGCCAACATCCTAATTGCTGGGCATGACCACCAGCCAGCCCTGTCTTCCCCTTAATTCCCTTTTATTTCACTTACACTTACTCCTAGTCTCTAAGTTCTGTCCCCCTCCTATGAGCCTTACCTTAGGACCTTGAGTTCCCTCTGAACTTGGACATTTGAGGGCTGGCCTTTCTACACTGCACTATAATCTAATTCTGCAATGATATTTGGGGTGTAAGCATTGCCTGGAACTCTTGAAGTTCCTTGGAACTTTGACACATCCCAAATAAGAGAAAGGCTTTGGAAAACCCGATCCTAGAAGTTGGTTTATCTCATATTATTAGACTTTGTGTCTGGATTAGGCTGATTAGTTGTAGATGTAATCATTGATGTATTTTTATTCTTTCCGCTGATTCATTTGGTCTTTAATAAATTTTGGGGTGTATAGTGAAAGGGATGGGATTGAATGCGTGCGAAGGGTTACTTTCAAAATTCAGCATCTCATGTAGATACCATGTTTTAGGGATCTTTACTTTCAAATTTCAACATTTCATATAGATACCATGTTTTAGGAATTATTTACTTTCGAAATTCAGCATCTCATGTAGATACCATGTTTGTACGACTTACTACTTTCAAAACTCTTCATCTCACATAGATACCATGCTCATTGGTTTTCTACACTTCGTATAAATACCATGCCCATAAATCGTCACCGAAACTCTGCATATCATATAGATAATGTGCCTATAGGACTTCCTGCATTTTGCATATGCATCTGTTACTAGGTAAATCTTCTTATAGGAGTTAAAATAACCAATTTCATATAGATGACCTGCCCATAGGATCTCTGCATGACAATAACCGCGATAAAATCAATGACGCCTAGTGAGCATGCCTAGAGAAGCTATCAACTAAATTTGAATCGCCCATTCGCTCATAAGTTTAAAATAAGTGGTAATTTGTTTAACACTCGCAAAGCTTACAACCAGCAATTCTTTTTGCAATCAGGTTATTCCTCCATTAATAGATATCATGCCTATAGGTCCTGTTTAACACATAGGCAAAATAGTTAAGTAACTAATCAACTACGTCAGTTTTCGACAACTACATCTAAGTAGGACTAATCTAGCTTCCTATCTGGGAAATATGTGGTTAATCAATCTATCCTACGCATTAATTTAATTTAAGACCAAATCAGTATGTGTAAGACATGCTAAACAATTTGTTTCTTGAAATAAGGAGGCCTATTCTAGCCCTTAGTTGCTACTAACTCCCTTTGAACCGCTTTATGTGTTTTGACTGTCGCCCTAGATTTTTATCCTTTTAAACTCTGAAAAGTCAAATTTCCTCCCCTTTAGGATTAGTAGTCCCAACTGCCTCCGGGACTGATAGGTGGGACGGGTAATAGCATGCAGTAGGTGACGATACCATTCCACTCTTAACACCTTAACAGGGTGGGAAGGGTAGACATCTAGATGATGATCACGCGATAACACCATGTGTACGATTGGCTACCGGTGTTGTGTGGATGATCCATGTGTTTCACAAACCTAGGACCCTTTTTCCTTACGTAACTTTATTTTTATCAATAAATTCCTATATCACATTTCAGTCACCAAATTCCTCTTTTACTGCACTATTCTTTTCTTTTCAAAATTTCCGTTTATTTATTTCTTTGTTTAAATTTCTGCACTTGGATATTTTTTAAATGAATTATGAGATCACTTAGACCTCAATTTCAACATATTTGTTATGTACCTACTTGCAACCCTTATGTGTGGAATTATTTGTCTACTTGTTTGCATTTAAAGTCACAACATAGCATGGCGGGGAACCACACTAGTGGATCTTGAGGGGTTGCCTAACACCTTCCCCTCGAGATAATTTCTAGCTCTTACCCGAACTCTGGTTTTCCAATTCAAAACCCTTAGTGTCCTACTGCACTTAATCACTAGGTGGCAACTCTTCAAATCCAAAACCCAATCCCAAATGGGAATAGAGTTGTATTCCCAAATATCGTAAACCCGATTTCGCCAGGAAAAGATGGTGTCGACAGCATGGCGACTCTGCTGGGGACTTCTTTAAGGCTTTTACCATTTCATGTTATTTTTGACTTTATTGCTTCTTTATTGCTTTATTTAATGTCTTTATTCGAAACTGACTTGGCTTTTTTGTTTCCTTTTTCTTTAACGCTTTCATTTACTACTTTCCTTCAACACCGTTGTAATTTTTTTGAGCAATCGTTGTAATCATTATGAACATGAAAATACGTGACAATTTGTTTCATATTTGTAATTGCATCTTCAACATCATATTCCACTCATGCCAAACAAATACCATAGCAACGCTTATAATGAGTTATTGCGCTTTTCCAATATTATTTCCCCTTAAATTTGGCAAAGTCATATTTGCGGTAAAACCAGTCGATCAGCGGTGCAGTCGATGGTTCCGTGCCTTTCCCTATTGAGTTGTCCGCTCAAGGGTACTGGTCTAATACCCCATAGAAAAACTTATTCTATTTAATTGTGCATGCATCATGGTCAAACCTAGCCGAGTTAGTTATGTTGTCCGCATAATAACTCTTTAAGATAGCCCTGTCCAAAGTCCATTAGGTTTCCTTGGAACCCAAATAGACACCATCACGTTCTGTGAATTTATTTGGAGAACTAAATACTTTTATGCTAATTATTGGTATAAATAGTCGAGTCCGGTGGGGGAAGAACTAATACTTTGTTTTGTAGAAAATGAGGCACGAAATCCCCAGATTCGGCATGATAACCAACATTCACCCAAGGTTGTTAAGCTGGTGGGAAGACCTTCATTCCAGTGACCGGACTCTCGTCCGCAAATATTTGGGGAATTTTCCTTCTCTTTTGGAAATCCAACCAAACAACAAAATCATAGAGGCCGCTAACTTATTCTGGGACAGTGATAGATCAGTGTTTCGCTTTGGGGATTTTGAAATGACACCTTTACTCGAAGAAATAGGAGGGTTAGCTGGTATTCCTTGGGATACTCCGGGTTCGCTCATGCTAGAAAATCGCAAGGGTAGGGGTTTTCTCAAGATGATGGGACTAAAGAAAAACACAGACTTGACTTGCTTAAAGGATTCCTATATTCCTTTCGACTATCTGTACAAGAGGTAAGGCCATAGCAAGTCCTATCGCACCTAGCTAGATGAATTCTCCCTCACATCATTGGGGCATATCCATAGGAAGGCCTTTGTCTTTATGTTCTGCTTTTTGGGAATGATAGTGTTCCCTATGAAGAAGGCTAGAATCCATACCAGACTAGCCATGGTCACCAAGACACTAATGGAAGGGATTGGAGGGCATCCTTTTAGCATAGTGCCCATGATTTTTGCTGATATCTACCGAGCCTTGGGGAACTGTCAACGAGGGGCCAGTCATTTTGAGGGTTGCAACTTACTACTCAAACTTTGGCATATAGAACATCTTCAAAGGGGTCAATACCGTCAGGAGCTTCCAAGAAGGCCGTAGAACGATCATATAGCCTTTCATTATCCCAAGAGAATGAACTATATGCCCAACATCTTTGCTCAGTCGGGAGACACTCGAGGATGGGTAGAGCTATTTGAAAATCTGAAAGAAGACAAGGTACAGTGGATGTTCAAATGGCTCCCCACTGGAGAGTTCATCATCCGCTCTCGGGATGCTCCATTCCTTATACTCATTGGTCTGAGGGGAACTTATCCCTATGTACCTCTCCGAGTCATGAGGCAGGCAGGGAGGAAGTAGGTTATACCAAAGGTTGAAAAGATGAGTCATTTCAGGGCCGATTTCCAAGACGACGATAGTCTGTACAAATGTCAAGCTCAACACATGTGGAATAATAAGATCATCCTAGAAAAGGATTCCATAGAGCCTGACAGATACCATGCCGATTACGCCCCATACTATCCAGGTTGGCTTGAAGAAGATCATGCTAGGTTAGGACAGCCCGGGTTTGTTCGAGGTCATAGGGTCAGCAATGAGAGGGCTGAAATCCAGGTTAAATACAACCAACTGCGCAAGAGGATCAGGGAGTGCGAGAGTGAATATCAGGAAATTCAAGAAGCAAATCAGAAGTTGATCAAGGATTGGAAGGATATGGCCGTCAGCACCAACAAGAGACTAGGGTATTTGGAGCGAGGTTTGGTAGATCTGGAGGGGAAATTCATCCAGAGGGTCGAGACTTACTAAAACATTGAGGGATATAAAGGAGGACATTTGGCTAGGGCTTATCTGCTGTTGGGGATACGTGAGCTGGTGAAGCTGTTCGATATAGCTAAAGATGTCGAGTCTGGGGAAGGTCCTTCAGGGACCAAGTAGTTAGGAGTCTTTTCTTTTCAATGTAATAAGGCCAATGGCCATTAGTGATATTTTTACTTTATGCAATTTTAGTGTCGTTTTGGGATTCGTCTTATTTTTGTCAAAAAATTAGGCATTTAGCATTATAAGTAGTCTAAATCAACTTGTCGCTAGGCCTAACTCCGGCACAACGAGGCACCCAATTTAGGACACAAGTTATACTCTTATACTACATGTTTAAATACTACAGTATTTTTTCTTAGAATCTGTACTAACTTATTATCTTTTTGTTTTATTTTTATTTTATTCCTCTCCCAAAAGGTTAGTTCGTGCACTCTGGCATCATCATCCTACTCTACAAGATCTAAGGGCCCTCCACCTCCTCATCCTCTGAGTCCTACCAGAAACAAGAACAAGGCAAAAATGGAAGACCTGAGCAACGTCAGGAAGGAGAACTCAGTTGAAAGGGTAGAGGTTCCTCAGGGTGTTTAGGTGTCCAAAGAAAGTGTCGCCCAGCTCGAACAGAAGTTACTGAAATTTCAAGAAGAACTGGACCAAGTTTGGAACTGGGCAAGCTTGTCATTCTCCCTCACTACCCTAGACGTAAACTTTCCCAATGCTCAAAATCCTATACCTCCACAGAACGTCCCCAAACCACAGAAACAACCCACTCCCTATCAAAATTGCAACATTTGTCACACTTCAAACAACACCCCACTCCTCATTCCCGAACCACTAAATGATCATCCCCACCACACCCCCGTCTATGTGGAAACCATGCCACAATACACTCAACCCATTTCAAGCACACCGGAGTCTGATGACAAAGACTCTCTTATCAAGAACCTAGCCGCTGAGCTCAAGAAACTGACTAGCCGAGTCCAGGGTGTTGAAGGAAACAAAGGTATTGAGGGGTTGAATTATGAGGACCTTTCCATTCAGCTAGACGTCGAACTTCCCGAGGGGTACAAACCTCCTAAGTTCGAAATATTTGATAGCTTAGGAGATCCTAGAATCCATTTGAGGACATACTATGATAAACTGGTCAGTGTTGGAAGAGATAAAAAGATTCGCATGAAGCTCATGAAGTTTGAAAGGTGATGCGCTATCTTGGTAGATTAGCCAAGATCCCAAAAAGTGGACAAAATGGGTAGGGATGGCATCCGATTTCATGGACAGGTTCAGATTCAATCCAGAAAATGCGCTAGATGTCTTCTACATCCAGAATTTAAAGAACCGTACAGAGACATTCCGCGAGTATGCTACTCGTTGGAGATCAGAGGCTGCTAAGGTCGGGCCAACCTTGGAAGAAGAACAGATGAACAGGTTTTTTGTCTAAGCTCAGGATCCACAATATTATGAGAGGTTGATGCTGATAGAGGGCCAGAAATTCTCCGACATCATCAAGCTAGGAGAAAGGATTGAGGAAGGCATTAAAAGTGGTATGGTTACTAATGTTGAAGCACTGCAGGCTACCAACAAAGCCCTATAGTCTGGTGGCACATCCAAGAAAAGGGATGTGAGTGCGGTGATGGTTGCACAGAGAATGAAATCCCCAGTAAAATACCAAGCTTACCCGGTACCTCCTCTCACATATCAAACTACCCATAATTATCAAGCACCTCCTCCATCCTACCAAATTCCATCACCTACTTACCAATCGTCTCCATCCCCCACATATCAACTTACCTCACCAAGATATTCCCAACCCGCACCTATCTACCAAGCCTACAATGCTCAGCCTTCTTACTACCAATCACCTCTCGCCCGCCAAAACGTTCCCAGGCCACGCCCTAACTTCGACCGTAGACCTCCCAAGCAATACACCGCCATCGCCGAAACAATCGACCAGCTATATGAAAGACTTAAAGTTTCGGGTTATGTCACCCCAATCCATGCCATAACTCCAGAAAATCCTTCCCAATGGGTTAACCCGAACAAAACCTGTGCATACCATTCCGGCATGAAGGGGCATACCATTGATGAATGCCGATCTCTGAAGGACAAAATCCAAGCCTTAATTGACAACAAGATCATCGTGGCGAAGGAGCCTTCTCCTAATGTTTGCAACAATCCCCTTCTTGATCATAAGGGTTGAGGAGTGCGTATGATCGAGGGAGAAGATGATTGGGACCCCAAATAGTCGATTGGATTAATTATTGAAGGTGACGAGCCCAAGAAACCAACAGTCACACTAAATCCAATTGTAGTCCAGATCCAGCCCTCTAGGGATGCTGAAGTAAATATGTCCATACCTCTCGAGCTTGGAACACCGTCATCCGCAAAGACCGCAGAGCCAATTAAGGTAGAGTTTGGGTCTCCAAAGGCACCTGTACCATTTGAAGTTGCTGTTTTACCTCCCAAAACAAGGTGCCCATTCCTGTAGCAATGTCAGCCACAACACCATTCCATACACAGTCCATACCTTGGGATTACACCGCCGAGGTGAGAAGGAAGAGGAAAACTAGGTCCAGAGAAGTAATTGCAGCAAAAGGTATGACCAGGACTGGAAGAATTTATACTCCGGAGCACTTAGTTGAATCAAGTAAGCAGGCCTCTGGATGGCCTATTGAAACTGGGCCCAATGATCTCTGGCGGAAGATACAGGCAAAAGAATACTCAGTTGTTGATCAACTAAATAAAACACCAGCACAGATCTCCATCTTAGCTCTGCTGCAAAGCTCCGAGACACATAAGAATGCCTTGATGAAGATACTAAGCGAGGCGTATGTACCCAGTAACATAACTGGAGGAGAGATGACAAACATGGTCGGGAAGATATTGGAAAGTCATAAAATCACTTTTCATGAGGATGAGTTGCCCCCTTAAGGTTTAAGCCACAACAAAGCATTGCATATCACTGTGCAACATGAAGACTATTTCATCACCAGAACTTTGATTGATGGAGGGTCCAGCCTCAATATTAGTCCATTAGTGACCCTCAGAACGTTGGGGAAGACTCTACAGGAAATCACGGATGGGGCTATCAATGTCAAAGCTTTCAATGGTTCCCAAAGGTTCACTATTGGGGAGATCAGTTTATGTCTGCAAATGGGACCGACTTGGTTCGGCGTTGATTTTCAGGTGGTAGACATCCCAGCATCTTACAACTTACTACTGGGATGACCTTGGATCCACGCCGATGTAGCTGTAGCATCAACCTTGCACCAGGCAGTAAAGTTCGAGTGAAATCACCAAGAGGTGATCATTCATGGCGACGGTAGTAACCCCATATACAGTCGCCAGACCACCCCAGCAATCGGAGGAAGAAGGAAGTTAGGTGGAGAAACCTACCATCACATTGAGCGAATCAACGTTGTGGACAAGGATAAGTGGTGGGATAACAAGATAGAAAGTATACTGAATTGGAGCGGGTATGAACTTGGCAAAGGGCTCGACAAGAACCTCCAGGGAATTACTAAGCCTATCAAACTGAAGAAGCATGGCACCACCTTCGGGTTAGGGTATGGATATACTTGGGAAGAACTGCAGAACTGGTCGCCACCATGGCGCCGCCCCTACTATCCACTGGAGCACCCAATACCCCGCCTGGAACAGACTTTCCAGCCGGCAGACATCATATATGGGTCAGAGGAAGAAGAAACATTATCGGCGATGAAGAATCTATTCTTGGAAGAAGACGATATGGACTATCATATCATTTTTGAGGAGGAAGGGGAGGAAGGCCCTTCCATACAAGCTGTGAGCCGAGGAGCGCGTCTCAACAACTGGCCCGTCAGAATCACCAAGGCCCAAAAAGCTTCGGGGTAGCGAGGCTGAACAAAGCACTATGCATTATTTTTTACTTTTTCGCTTGTTGATTTCCTTTCCGTATTTTCTTTAAATTTCAAAAAGAGCTCCGACGTAATTCAATTTCTTATAAATCTCGTTCTTATTATTTTATCTACCATTTACTTTATTTACACAGTATTACCATTACTTATCTTGATGAATCGACGAATGTGACATGTGACGAGATAGCGCAACAAACAGATACAGACTCAGAAGAGAATGAAATACCAGAAGAGGTCGTTAAAGAGGTTGAGGACTTTGAGAATAGGCCTAAGTCTAACTTATACAAAACTGAGGTTGTCAACTTGGGGGATACAGATAATGTCAAGGAAACACGCATCAATGTTCACCTATCACCGTCAGAAAAGGAAGAGTACATGGAGTTCTTAAAAGAATATGGGGATATATTTTCCTGGTCATATGATGATATGACCGGTCTCAGTACATCTATTGTAGCTCACAAACTGCCAACAAATCCAACATGTCCGCTGGTAAAGCAGAAGCTCAGAAAGTTCAAGCCAGACATGAGTTTGAAAATCAAAGAGGAAGTTACCAAACAAGTCAAAGCCAAGGTCCTCAGAGTAGTGGAATATCCAACATGGTTGGCCAACATTGTGCCAGTTCCAAAGAAGGCTGGGAAGGTCAGAGTCTGTGTCGACTACGGGGACCTTAACCGGGCTAGTCCAAAAGATAACTTCCCCTTGCTAACCATGCACATCCTGATTGATAACTACGCCAAGCACGAGCTGCAGTCATTCGTCGATTGTTTTGCTGGGTACCATCAGATATAGATGGATGAAGAAGACGCGGAGAAAACGACTTTCATTACGCCGTGGGGGATGTATTATTACTAGATGATGTCGTTTGGATTAAAGAATGCTGGGTCCACCTACACGAAGGCCATGACTGCTATTTTCCATGACATGATACATAAAGAGATTGAGGTGTATGTAGACGATGTCATCATCAAATCCAAAAAAGCCACTGACCACATGGAAGATCTGAGGAAGTTCTTCAGCAGACTGAGAAGGTACAACATGAAATTGAATCCCGCCAAATGTGCATTCGGGGTTCCCACCGAAAAACTATTTGGGTTCATCATAAGTCACCGAGGAATAGAACTGGATCCGTCAAAGGTTAAAGCCATTCAATAATTGCCATCGCCAAAGAACAAGAAAGATGTTATGAGTTTCTTGGGGAGACTCAACTACATCAGCCGGTTCATAGCCCAGTCCACTATCAATTGTGAGCCAATCTTTAAGATGTTGAATAAAGACGTCGCCACTAAATGGACTGATGATTGTCAGAAAGCCTTCGACAGAATCAAGGAATACTTGTCAACGCATCCAGTTCTGGTTCTGCCTGAACCGGGTAGATCGCTATTGCTCTACCTTGCAGTACTGGATGGGGCATTCAGTTGTGTTTTGGGATAACATGATGAAATAGGGAGAAAGGAGCAAGCCATCTACTATCTCAGCAAGAAGTTCACTATGAGGCCCGATATTCCTTTCTAGAACACACCTGTTGTGCTCTGACTTGGGTAGCTCAGAAGTTGAGGCATTATTTCTGTGCCTATACCACTTATCTCATATCAAGTATGGATCCGCTGAAGTACATCTTTTAGAAGCCCATGCCCACGGGCAAGCTATCCAAATGGCAAATCCTGCTGAGCGGATTTGATATTGTCTACGTAACCCAGAAAGCGATCAAAGGATAAGCACTAGACGATCATCTTGCCGAAAACCCCGCAAGTGGAGAATACGAGCCTCTAAAGACGTATTTCCCGGATGAGGACATTGCAGAATCCTATGATGGCTGGAGAATGTTTTTCGATGGAGCGGAAAATTTTAAAGGAGTTGGCATAGGAGCAGTTCTGGTATCATAAACGGGTCAGCATTATCCGGTGTCCGCCAAACTCAAGCTCCCATGTACCAACAACATGGCCGAGTATGAAGCTTGCACCTTAGGGCTCAAGCTGGCCATTAACATGAACGTTTAGGAATTACTAGTGATCCGGGATTTCAATTTGCTCATACATCAGGTCCGAGAAGAATGGGTAACCAAGAACTCCAAAATACTCCCATATTTACATCATGTACAGGGGTTGAGGAAGAGGCTCACAAAGATAGAATTTTGGCATGTCCCCAAAATCCAAAATGAGTTCGCCGATGCATTGGCCACTCTATCATCCATGATTCAACACTTACTGTGCTCATGTCGAAGAAGAAGCAGATGGAAAACCATGGTTTCATGACATCAAGAAGTATTTGTCAACAGGAGAATATCCAGAACTTGCAAACACTACTCAGAAGTGCACACTATGGAGGTTATCCAATCACTTATTTCACAGCGGAGGTATCCTGTATAGGAGGACTCCCAATTTGGGATTACTAAGGTGTGTCGAAGCAAAGGAAACAGCTAGGTTATTAGAAGAAGTGTATGCAGGGACCTGCGGTCTGCACATGAATGGTTTCGTCTTAGCTAAGAAAATACTTCGAGCTGGTTATTTCTGGATGACTATGGAGACGGACTGCATCCAGTATGTTCAAAAATGCCACCGCTTCCAGACTCATGCAGACATGATAAAGGTGCCTCCTAACGAGCTCAATACAACAAGCTCACCATGGCCATTTACCGCTTGGGGAATGGATGTCATCGGACCTATCGAGCCTGCTGCATCAGACGGGCACATGTTCATTCTAGTGGCAATTGATTATTTAACCAAATGGGTTGAAGTAGCATCATATAAGGCAATAACCAAGAAGGTTGTAGAAGACTTTGTCCGCAACCGTATCATTTGCCAGTTCGGCGTCCCAGAGTCAATCATCACTGATAATGGTTCTAATCTCAACAGTGATCTGATGAAAGCAATGTGCGAGACGTTCAAGATCAAGCACAAGAATTCTACAGCCTACAGACCTCAGATGAATGGAGCTGTAGAAGCGGCTAATAAGAACATCAAGAAGATATTAAGGAAAATGATAGAGAAACACAAGCAGTGGCACGAAAAGCTACCCTTTGTTTTATTGGGATACCTTACCACAGTCTGCACATCAACCGGGGCGACTCCCTATATGTTGGTTTATGGTACCGAGGCAGTCATTCCCGCAGACGTAGAGATTCCCTCCCTGAGGATTATACAGGAAGGGGAACTCGAAGATGCAGAATGGGTAAAAAGTCGTTATAAGCAGTTAGCCCTTATATACGGGAAAAGACTGAATGCAGTTTGCCATGGTCAATTGTATCAGAAGAGGATGTTTAGAGCCTTCAACAAAAAAGTCAAGCCTAGACAATTCACACCGGGACAACTGGTGTTAAAGAAAGTTTTTTCGCATCAGGATGAGGCCAAAGGAAAGTTCTCTCCTAACTGGCAAGGCCCGTACATGGTTCACCGGGTTCTAACAGGAGGAGCCCTCATACATGCAGAAAGGGATGGAGAAGTCTGGCCAAAGCCGATTAATTCAGATGTAGTCAAGCATTATTATGTGTAATCATTATGATCTCTTCATGCATGTAATTTGAAATACGCCTGACCTGATTCCCATTTAAGAGGGGATACATAGGCAGCCCTATGGGTTCGGTCACAATTCAATAAAATTTTCATTTTCCCCGATATTGGAAACTGGGGCAGAATTTTGAGGAGGACCCTCAAAATTCCGAAGTCAACTTTCAGCCATTCATCGCATGCAGCCGTCAGAAACCCCAGTCCAGTAAACTGCAACAGAATTGTGAGGAGAACCCTCAAAATTCTAGTGAGAGAGGTCGCAACATCTTGAACTGTGTCGCAATTGTCGGTTCATCTAAAAGAAAGCTATTTTCGATTATATATATTTATGTCATATTTTTAATAAATCATACATGTCCATTATCAAAATTGTTTTGTTTAGCAACGTTACCCCAAGGATACGCGTAGCATCACTGAAACAAGAGCCGAGCAGGATGAGCGAAGTCTACAGGAAGATGAACTAACCTTCTCCCTTTACAAAACTCACGATTTTTCTTTGAATGCAGGCACCCCAAGACATAAAGTCATCAGATACGGTTACATACTCATGCTTTTTCAGGAATACAACTCTCAGAATCATCACCTATTTAAAAGTGCTATTCGCATGCGACATCCCCAGAAGCCACAGTGACAATCAACTAGCAGCTATCGTCTCTCAGCTACGAAATTTTGTTACTCTTCACTTTTATTTCTCTGCATCGCATAAGGCTACTTTTCTGCCTTCCAAGGTTAAGCACTACCTCCATATTGCATTTCCTGCATTGTATAAGGCTACTTTTCTGCCTTCCGAGGTTAAGCACTACCTCCATCCTGCATTTCTTGCATTGCATAAGGCTACATTTCTACTTTCCGAGGTGAAGCACTACCTCCATCCTACATTTATTTCATTGCATAAGGCTACTTTTCTGTCTTTCGAGGTTAAGCACTACCTTCATCCTACATTTTTTGCATTGCATAAGGCTACTCTTCTGCCTTCCGAGACTAAGCATTGTCTCCATCCTGCATTTCTTGCATTGCATAAGGCTACTTTTCTGCCTTCCAAGGTTAAGCACTACCTCCATCCTACATTTCTTACATTGCATAAGGCTACTTTTCTGCCTTCCGAGGTTAAGCACTACCTCCATCCTATATTTACTTGCATTGCATAAGGCTACCTTTCTGCCTTCCGAAACTAAGCATTGTCTCCACCTGCATGGCTGAGATATCGCCAAATTCATTTAAATCTTTGCATGGCTGAAATATCGCCAACTTCATTTAAATCTCTATATCGTCTGAAAGATCGCCATTAATAGTTGAATCTTTGTCGGCTGAAATATCGCCAACTTTATTTAAATCCTGCATGGCTAAAATATCGACAATTTTATTTAAATCTTTACGGCGTCTGAAATATTGCCATTTATATTTTACATCGGCTGAAATATTGCCAACTTTATTTAAATCTTCACATCGGCTGAAACATCACCATTTATATTTTACATCGGTTGAAGTATTGCCAACTTTATTTAAATCTTTACATCGGCTGAAATATCGCCATTTATATTTATGCTTTACATCGGCTGAAATACTGCCACCCTTTTATTTACACTTTACATTGGCTGAAACATCGCCGAATCCTGCATTTCATGGGCTGAAATATTGCCAAACTGTCCAAAGGTGTCATTGTTCGGAGGCACCATTTTCATAGCCCGAGAACGCCATGCTATGGCCTGAGGACCCCGCTTTTATCTTTTGCACATCATTATTCAAAGGCATCATGGTTCAGAGGCACCATTATCATATCCCGAGAACGTCATTTCATAGCCTGCGAATCCTTTATTATATGGTTCATGGCCCAGGACGTCATGATCTGAGGACATCATCCTACCCGTCCGAAGACAGCATTCATGGTCCAACGGGAACTTGCATCACGTTTAAATTTATTCACTATATGTTTGTATTGCTCATCTGCAGATACACCAGTTGGCAAGGTCATTACAGCAGGAGCGATCTCGCTCCGGTTCCCGCAGCCTATCGGTCCTTGACCATCCTTCCCAACCTAAATATTGCGTCCGTCCTTTTCAATACCTCCATCAGCATATTCCGCCAATGTATCCTGAACTACATATGACATGATTCATGTAAGACCAGGGATATGTAGGAAGCTCAGGAACCAGAGCTCGGTCAAAACCTTTTTCAAGATGCTTCTTTTGGTCAAAATTGACCATCATATCTTTACCCGACAACTCTTCCATCCTTCCTGGGTAAAGAGGGGCAGCTGTTGATATCCAATTTTTCTCTACCTATTTTTATACTCAAAATATTCTCAAAATAGCATGTACATGCATATATAACTATGCCCAAGAATTTTGACATTTTTTCCTAATTTTTTAAAATCTTTTTAAAATTATTTAATTATTTGTTTTAGTAGTACAAATCCAATAATTATTTCCAAAACTATCATTTTGGTGAGTAATTTATTTCCATCTTTATATTTATGCCATAATATAATTAAGGTGATTTTAGCATATTTTTATAAAATTATTTCATGATTTTAAAGCTAAATTGCATAAAATTGCAATTATAGCTTATATAACGATTAATAGCATTTTACAATTATAAAATTATTCCCAGTATTTCTAGATTAATATTTATATATTATTAATTAGTTCATTTCTTTTAATTTGCTTTTAAGATTGTTTTTACAATTTTTATAAAATAAAAGGGAAAACTGGCTATTTAACATTTAGCCTCATTTCATTACAATCATAGCCTATTCATATTTCAATTTTAACCCTCAATTTACCCAATCCTAACCCTCAATTGGACCGGCCCAATTTTGCTTTAACCTGGCCCCGATCCGTCCCAAACGACCCGCCCGGTCCCTATTATTGATCCAGGCCGTTGATCATTTTGATCAACGGCCATAAGACACCCTTGCCTTTTTTAACTAAAAACGACTACCCCAATCTCACATTTTCCATCTGATAGCCGCCTTTGAATCCCCTTCCTTTACCATTCTCTCTGCAAACCCTAGTCACCGCCACCCAATAAACCCTAACCCCCTTCGATTCTCACCGAAATCCATGGCTTCTCAGGCCATGGAAACCTCATACTCACCTCTTATTTCTCCTATGCGTCTGATACTTGAAGGTTTGAGGATAGACTTCAAAGGTCTCCACGCAGACCTCCGCCGACTTGAGGTTTTCGGCCATATCCGGCCTGGCTCCGGCATATCTTAGCCTCCTAAGCATGTTTCCAGCCTCATCCGACTTAGATCGGACATTTTCCAATCCTTTCTCATTCTAGGGTTCATCTGAAACCCTAGCTATTCGAGGTTTTTCTCCGATTCTCTTTAGATCTGTGTGTATTCATGCTCTATTTTTGAGTTCTCAAAAGGTTCCCCAACTTTTCTTTACAAATTTTACTTTCAAAGTCACTTTTTTCCGATTTAGGGCTTCTGAAAATGCTTAAGTGTTTTTCTGACTTTTCTTTTCCCTTTCTTTGTGTATGTATGTCTCTGCTATATTCTTATGTTCTTTTTTTACCACGCATGTTCCTCTACTTTGTTTCTATGCTATGTGCTTGTATGCTCTTCATGATGTTCTGCTATTTTTTTCCACCATGATCTCGTCTACTGTATTTTTCTACCGTATTCATTAAGTGTTCTTACTATTTCGTCCCTTCAATTTTCCTCTAGAATAACCTACTTAAGCATGTTTTGTTCTACTGTTTCTTTTGCTTCTATTATGTTTTGAATTAATTCCCTTACTCTGTTCGCTTTAAACTTTCTACTGTATTTTCTTGTTCCCTCATTTTTGTCTTCTTTGTATCTGATTCAAGTCAAAACCCTAGGATTTTGGGGTTTTTGGGCGAGTTTGGTCTTGTGTGTTTGGACTAGGGATCTATTTAAGCCCTAGACTCTCTCAAACTCGCTCTGGATCTATGTATAGAGTTCAAACCCTTTTGTGAATGACTCTGAATTCTTCTATACTAGACTATTTTGATTCGCATGACGGTCCCTTTTATATGTGGGTTAAAAGCTTTCTTCAAAAGGGCTTTCCAACTTATGTTAGAATCAGAATCCTTTTTTTTTTGGGGGGATTAATTGATTGTTGCTGATTCTTCTTAAGTAAAGCCTCTCTTTACCCTTTCCTGACTTGGTTCATTCATACAAAATTCTCGACTCATGATTGCTTGGCTGTCAATTGGTTTCCTTTCCTTAATTGGCACAACCGTGTACTATCAAAATCTTTCCTTTAAATGACTATTATGTATTTACCCCTTCTTGCACTACTTTGAAAAGTGTTTAGTTAACTTTTTTCCTTATTTACTTTACCCGTTCGAAATCATAATCCCTTAATTAAAGGGCAACTTTGTATGATTGATTCTTAAACTATTTTCTTACCTATTTAAGTTTCTTTTATGCACTATAAATACATCTTCTTAACAATCCTCCACACACGATTAAGCACACAGAAATCACAACTCTCTTCTAAACTTATACTCTTGCTTCTTGACTGCACCTTGGCTTCCATAAGGCTACTGCTTCTCCGTACTTGCTCATTTGAACTGGTATGTCTTAAAATTAATTTTAGTATCATTCTAATGTGTTTATTCATAGTCTTTGTATCCATGTATGCTTTCAACTCCTTACAAAGTTAATTTGAAATACCGACATGCTTTTGCTTGCTCTTTCTTTGTTTCTTGCTGCTAGTCTAAACAATTGCTCCCATACCATATTCCCATATGTGTGCATAGTTAAGGTATGGCCTGCCAACATCCCAATTATTGTCCAGGGCTGAACCTGACCTTTAACAAGGTCTTAACTCCCCAATGCTAAGGCTGACAGGCTGGGCAGGGGTGTGCCAATATCCTAATTGTTGAGCATGACCACTAGCCAACCCTGGCCTCCCCTTAATTCTCTTTTATTGCACTTACACTTACTCCTAGTCTCTAAGTTTTGCCCCCCTCCTATGAGCCTTGCCTTGGGACCTTGAGTTCCCTCTGAACTTGGACATTTGAGGGCTGGCCTTTCCACACTGCACTATTATCTAATTCTGCAATGATATTTGGGGTGTAAGCATTGCCTGGAACTTTTGAAGTTCCTTGGAACTTTGACACATCCCAAATAAGAGAAAGGCTTTGGAAAACCCGATCCTGGAAGTTGGTTTATCTCATATTATTAGACTCTGAGTCTGGATTAGGCTGATTAGATGTAGATGTAATCACTGATGAATTTTTATTCTTTTCTCTGATTCATTTGGTCTGTAATAAATTTTGGGGTGTATAGTGAAAGGGATGGGATTGAATGCGTGCGAAGGGGTAGATGCCACGTTTTAGGGATATTTACTTTCAAAATTCAGCATCTCATGTAGATACCATGTTTTAGGGATCTTTACTTTCAGATTTCAGCATTTCATATAGATACCATGTTTTAGGAATTATTTACTTTCAAAATTCAGCATCTCATGTAGATACCATGTTTGTAGGGCTTACTACTTTCAAAACTCTTCATCTCACATAGATACCATGCTCATAGGTTTTCTACACTTCGTATAAATACCATGCCCATAAATCGTCACCGAAACTCTGCATATCATATAGATAATGTGCCTATAGGACTTCCTGCATTTTGCATATGCATCTGTCACTAGGTAAATCTTCTTATAGGAGTTAAAATAACCAATTGCATATAGATTACCTGCCCGTAGGATCTCTGCATGATAATAACAGCGGTAAAATCCGTGATGCCTAGAGAGCATGCCTATAGAAGCTATCAACTAAATCTGAATCGCCCATTCGCTCCTAAGTTTAAAATCAGTGGTAATTTGTTTGACACTAGCAGAGCTTACAACCAACAATTCTTTTTGCAATCAGGTTATTCCTCCATTAATAGATATCATGCCTATATGTCCTGTTTAACACATAGGCAAAATAGTTAAGTAATTAATCAACTATGTCAGTTTTCAACAACTATATCTAAGCAGGACTAATATGGACTCCCTATCTGGGAAATATGTGGTAAATCAATCTATCCTACGCCTTAATTTAATTTAAGACTAAATCAATATGTGTAAGACATGCTAAACAATTTGTTTCTTGAAATAGGGAGGCATGTTCGAGCCCTTAGTTGCTACTAACTCCCCTTTAACCGCATTATGTGTTTTGACTGTCGTCCTAGATTTTTATCCTTTTAAACTCTGAAAAGCCAAATTTCCTCCCCTTTAGGATTAGTAGTCCCAACTGCCTCCAGGACTGATAGGTGGGACGGGTAATAGCATGCAGTAGGTGACGATACCATTCCGCGCTTAACACCTTAACTGGGTGGGAAGGGTAGACATGAAGATGATGATCATGCGATAACACCATGCGTACGATTGACTGTCGGTGTTGTGTGGATGATCCATGTGTTTAAAAAACCTAGGACCCCTTTCCCTTATGTAACTTTATTTTTATCAATAAATTCCTCTATCATATTTTAGTCACCAAATTCCTCTTTTACTGCACTATTCTTTTCTTTTCAAAATTTCCGTTTATTCATTTCTTTGTTTAAATTTCTGCACTTGGACATTTTTTAAACGAATTATGATATCACTTAGACCTCAATTTCAACATGTTTGTAAGGTACTTACTTGAAACCCTTATGTGTGGAATTATTTGTCTACTTGTTTGCATTTAAAGTCACAACATAGCATGGCCGGGAACCACACCAGTGGATCTTGAGGGGTGCCTAACACCTTCCCCTCGAGATAATTTCTAGCCCTTACCCGAACTCTGGTTTTCCAACTCAAAACCTTTAGTGTCCTAATGCACTTAATCATTAGGTGACGACTCTTCAAACCCAAAACCCAATCCCAAATGGGAATCGAGTTGTCTTTCCAAATGTCGTAAACCCGATTTCGCAAGGAAAAGGGGGCGTCGATAGTTTCTCCTGAAGTGAGTTTAGTGAAAAGTTTTTATATGATGAAGTGTTCACCCATTAGTGGTTCCGGATTTATGATAAGAATCATGTTCTATCGTGCATTGGCATGTTGGGTGCATTGAGTGGTATGGAATTTGAAATGAGAATCAAGGTTGCAGTCCGCTGTGGACAAGGATGTCACAAGCTCGGATGAGCAGGAAAAGAGTTTCGATATTTAAAGTAAGTTGGTATTGTCTTCGGCATCACCTGAGATCGGTGTTTTATAAAAAGGGCTTGTATTATGGTTAATGATTCTTGATCGCCTTTCAGCGTTGGAGCGACCAGTGGTTTGGAGGTATGGCCCAGGTAATTGTTATGGTAGGTTGTGGGAGTGTGTCCCACAGGAAGGTTGTATAAGTGTGGCAGGCAGTCACTGGATTGACTAAGACAAAAAAACCAAATATAAAGGTTATGATAATATCGTTAATTTGAGAATTTATGCCTGGAGGTCCGCTCCATCTATGAGGGCTGTTCTTATGTGTTATGAGCATAAAGGAGGGTTATTATGGACCTTGTAAAGGTAATTAGCCTTGTCAGTGCAATCAGAATCGGCTTGAGGTCGGTGGATGGATTCAAATATAAATAAGGGCTCTATATCAGGCAAACGTGTTCATTTCAGTAATGTGCTCCTTATGGAGGAGTAGTCAGGGTGTTATTTCATTGCTAGATATTTCATGTAGTGATGCATTGCGCCGTGTGAGTTGTGAGACGGCTTGAGAAATTGCTTATGTGTTGAGGATCCGCGAAGAAATGATGTTGTATGAGCCAAATGGCTCTTGAGATTCAAATTGTATGTCACACCTCAGTTGTGCTTGAGTTTTGTAGCTTGTAGCGCTATATATCCCCTCAGAGATGGTATTATGCACCTAGTGTGCTTGTGACCAAAATTTGATATTTTATCATAATGAGCAAATTTAGCTCGATGTGCAATCTCCTTATGTGAGATCTATGCGTGGATCGGGTGGAACGCCGCCATGGGTATGTTATTTGGATCGGGTTGCACGCCGCAACACTGTGATGTTGAGTATAGTTTTATATATGCTATTTTTGTATGTCTCACTTCCTATTTTCTAAGGAAAATTCGTATTAGTGCGGGAGTTAGCTAATTCCTTCCAGAGTTCATTTTCCTTTTGTATCGCGTTTGAATTCGTGGCCTATTGGCACATGGTAGCATTATGTGAGACTTTTGATAATGTCTGGGGTGGCTTATTGCCTAAGCAGTTGTATCGGATGAGACGAGATCCCTTGATCTAGGATTAGTGCAATCCGACTATATGAAGTATATTATGGAGATAAGACTATTATTTGGTTCAGAATGAAGTGATAGTTTTTGTCAGGGGTATAGACCTAATGATTAGTTGATTCGGTAGTTTGTCATGAGTTTCTACACATCTTTTCGTCATGGCGGTGCTGTAAGAATTAGAGCAAGACCTATGTAGGTCATGAGGTGCAATGGGAGCATCAGATTCAAGGAATCTTGATTATATTGATCTGAGAATTTTATTGCGGACCTATGAGTAAAAGTGGTACAAGTTGTGAATTTATCTAAGGTATGCAGTCGTGTTTTGGGGTTGCGTGTAGTTATTAATATGGTGAACGTATATTCGAAGCAGGTCTGGCATAGAATTACGGATGTTGGAATTGGGCTCTAAGGCCTTGCTTGAATATAAGGGAATATCTTCAGAATTTATTGAGCTAATGTGCTCAACCAAGTTGTGGTAGCACGGGAAGGTGCATGAGAAGTTGAACAGTGATTTCAGGCTACCCTAGTGTAGTTCTCAGCACGTTCGAGGATGAACGTATGTTTAAGTAGGAGATAATGTAACGACCCGACCGATCGTTTTGAGCTCTAGCGCATCGTTCAGCGGTTTGAGGCCATAAATAGCTTCATTTTTGGGAAGTTCAGAGTTAATTTGGAGAGAGAATTCTCATTTCGGAAGCTTAAAGTCGAAAGAATTAACTAAGATTGGATTTTTAAGTAAACGGCCTCGGAATTCGGATCTGAAGGTTCCAGCAGGTTCGTATGATTATTTCGGACTTGGGCGTATACCCGGATCGGGTTCTGCATGACCCGGGAGCATTTTGGCACCTATTGTGGAAGGTAGCATTTTGAAAGAAATTTCATAAGTTTGGGTTGAAATGCATTTCAGTGTTATTGATGTTCGTTTGAGATTCCAAGTCTGGGAGTAGCTCCGTATGGTGATTCTAGAGTTGTGAGCGCGACCGGAAGTGAATTCGGAGGTCCGTAGGTCATTTTGAAACCATTTGGCTAAAGATAGAAATTTAGAGGTTTGACCGGAAGTGGACTTTTTGATATCGGGGCCAGAATCTGATTTCGGAAGTTGGAGTAGGTTCACAATGTCGAATATGACTTGGGTGCAAAATTTAAGGTCAATACGACGTGAATTGATAGGTTTAAGCATCGGAAGTAGAAGTTGGAAGTTCTAAAGTTTATAAAGCTTGGATTGGGGGTTGATTCATGATTTTAGCATTGTTTGATGTGATTTGAGGCCTCGAGCAAGTCCGTAATGTGTTTTGGGACTGATTGGTATGATTGGTTGGGGTCTCGAGGGCCTTAGGTGGATTTCGGGTGATTAACGGATCGAAATTTGAAATTTTGGATAAACTGAAGGGTCTGGTTGCCGGTATAACCGCTTCTGCAGTGGGTGAACCGCAGAAGCGGCCCCGCAGAAGCGGATTTTGGTCAGGGGCTCGAGGACCACAGATGCGTTTAAGGTTTCGCAGAAGCGGGACCGCATCTGCGGAAGGCTGGTCGTAGAAGCGGAAGAGGGGCAGCTTGGAGTGGACCGCAGGTGCGGTTAGGGTTCCGCAGAAGCAGGACCGCATCTGCGGAAGGTATGTTGCAAAAGCGAAAAAGTGAGGCCTAGGGAGGACCGCAGAAGCGGTATTTTAACCGCACCTATGGAACCGCAGAAGCGATCAAGGGACCGCAGGTGTGGAAATAGCTGAGGCAGTGAGGTCTTTTAAGATCCGGGGTTGGGTTCACTTCAACCCCATTTTCTTCCATTGGAGAAGATGGGGAGCAAATTTGAGGGGCCATTTTCATCACTCATCATGAGGTAAGTAATTTATGCTAGCTTTGAGTTAAATACAAAGTTTATATACGGATTTAGACAAGGAATTTGTGGAAAAACTTGTGGTTTGAGGGAAGACCTAGAAATTTGATAATCTTGGATTTTGACCACGATTTTGGATATGGAATTTAGAGAAAATCATATATTTGAGTTCGTGAGTTTATGGGTAAAGTTTATCTTCAAAAAATTTTGGATTTCCAGGCACGTGGGCCGGAGGACGTTTTCGTTAACTTTTCGATTGGGGTTAGGAATTTCTACAAATTGGATTATAATGAGTAATTCAGTATATATTAATGAATTTTCATAATTATTGGCTAGTTTTGGAGCGTTGTGCTTCGATTTGAGTCTTTGGAAGAGCGTGGAATGCCGGTTATGGATCTTCGGAGCGAGGTCAGTCTCCTTTCTAACCTTGTAAGAGGGAATTGTCCCCATAGGTGAAATAATTGATTATGTGCTCCTATTTTTGAGGGATACGTACACAGGAGGTGATGAGAGTACGTGCGTAGCTACTATTATGCTATTGTCCGGGTAGTTAGGACCCAAAAGCATGCTATACTTGGATTATTTATGAACCTATCGATAGCTCGAACTGCTTAAACCACATCGAATTAGTAAACGAATTTCTAAAAGGGTTTAAACTTCATTTTCCTAAATTATTAAAGAGAATTGGCTTTTCTTTGGATAATTGCTCCATGTTGACTTCTTGATTGGTTGTCTGTCTGTGTGTGTTTATTTTGGAATGGGCCAAATGCCTCGGCAGATTAAATAGATGCATCTATAGGCGCGCCGTCGACTCTCGGCAAGTGCACAGTTTATTTCTGTTGGATTGGGCCGTCGCCTCGGCATAATATGCACATGCTTGTATTGCTGCCTTGAACTTAATTAAGTTATTATTTCCTCTTTATGGCTTGAAAATATTTGAATAATTAGGAAAAGGAATTTTTGAAATTTACCATAAAAGAATTAATTGTTTACTTGTTTCCTTCTATATGGACTAAAATCATGTTTATAGAAATCCATAATTTAATGTATTACTGACCTCATTATTGGACCACTAGTATGTGGTGAAGTCGACTATCTCGTCTCTACTTCTTCGAGAGTAGATGGGATACTCATTAATTACACGTTGTTTACGTACTCATACTACACTTCTGTGCATTTTAGTTGCACAGATATATGCAACTCTAGTGACTTAGTAGCATCGCGACATGGTTGACACGGAGACTAGGTGAGCTATATTTTCTCGAGGCGATCCGCAGTTAGCAGAGTCTCTTCAATTATTTGTATTTATTTTTTGTCCCATATTGTGTTCCGGACAGTTATTGTACTTTATTCGATCTCTTAGAAATTGCTCATGCACTTGTGACACCAGGTTCTGGGATAGTTTGGAAGTATTTTGTAATGACTGCTTATTATTTAAATTTGATTGTGGCAATTATCTTTTAAATTACTAAATTTTGAAGGAAAATCCTAGATTTCAAAGGTAGTAGAATGAGAATTTGATTAAGTAATTTGGTTGGCTTGCCTAATAGCAGTGTCCGGCGCCATCGCGACCCTTGGTGAATTTTGGGTTGTGACATTATCGGTCTAGCTTTTTTTTAGGTAAGTGTATTTTCTAACTTTATATGGACGGGAGGAGGGGGGAGAATTACCCATTAGGAATTGAGTAAATTGTGATATCCTGCTATGCGAAAATTGAGTACGCAAGGTGACGAGTTGATATACGGTGTATATGTGGTAATTGATAGGTTTAGAGTGTCTAGTCCCTCTCTCCATGCCTTTAATTGAATTGTCATAACCTATGTATTTCATTGTTAGAATACTCTTACATGCGCTATGTGATGTTTTTAGCACTGATTGTGCGTCTTACTCATTATTTGGCCCTTATATGCCTTAGTTAAAGTTATTTCCTTCCTTATTGTCTTGTTACCTCTTAATTGTTGAATTTCCGGTATGCCTCTGTGCTTATCTACTACATGTCCGAATTGTTGTCATTGCATCGTTAGTTATCGTGTGCCTTACCTGTTTTGTCATTTCTGTAAAGTTTTTTGTATTCTTTTGATTTTTACGTGGTTCCTTTGTTGTCGTGACTCTTATCCTTGATTTTAGAGATTCTTGTAAATTGAGTTAAAGAATTGTTGCTGTTGATTTAAATTATTATACGGTGGGATCGGGTTGCACACTGAAACATGTAAAATAATAGTGAATTGTTATGGTGAAATAAGGTTAAATTATGATATTGATATACTATTGTAGGATCGGGTTGCAAGCCGCAACGTATTTTATTTATTATTATGATATTGATACGGTGGGATCGGGTTGCATTACGCAACAGGTGAATTGGTATGGTGCAATAAGAGTGAATTATAATATTATCTCTAATTATATGGTGGAATCGGGTTGCGCACTACAACATATATTTATTTGTTACTATTGATATTCACACGGTGGAATAAGGGTGAATAGTATTGAACAGCGGGATCGGGTTGCGCACCGCAACAGTTTATGTGTTTGTATTCTTTGTGATATTGTATTGGCTTTGGTTCTTTCGTACGACTCTAAGAATTTGTATTTCTAGTCTTTCACTGTCTTCAATGGATTGAGTTGTTGTCATTGATTTATTGCCTTGCCGTCATTTTCTGAATTCTTTTCCTAATACTATTATTTTTGGAGAATTGATTTTCAAGATGAATTTACTACGCCGAGTCATTACCTCATATCCTGCTGAGTTATTAGTAATATAGTAATTTTAGATTAAAAAAAATAATAATAATATGCTTATCTCATGTGACCTTTAAGTTAAAACTCGTTGTTTTATTCGATACCTTACCATTTATAATAGTTTTCATATTTTACATTAATTGATTTCTCAACTTAATTTTTTTACCCTGTTTGATATTTCTACTTTATTTAAAAAGCAATTGTTATTATGTTTCAATTTAATAAATTCTATATTAAATTCATAAGCTTATCTGATGCTGCATTTTATTTAAAAATTGTATTTTCTTCACCCAAATAATTTCTAGAATAAACTCATATTTCTCATTGATTTCCTACTTGATTCAGAAACTGTAATTTTACATTGTGATATATAAATAAAATCTCTTGAACATCCTAATTAGCATTAGTCACGAATATTATGTACCGGGTAGCACATGAATTTTGCCGTGCAAAGTGAGAATATGAAAAATATGGGCACAAGGTGCCGTATGTTAAAGGATTAGAAGTTGCGATTTATGATATGAGATTACGAGAAATGGGATTGTTGATACTGTATATTAGAAATGATTTGATTGGTTGAGTTGGGATCGTTTTCCTACTTGAGCACATTAATACTACACATGTACCCCACTATGTTGTCGTCTAATTCTTTTTGTTATTACTCGTTGTCATTCGTGTCCCCCTTATCTTTACTACCGTTTGTAATTTGAATTCTTCATGCTATTCGTGTTACATTGGTATTCCTTCCTTGTTAGCTTTATGTCATATCTTGCACAGGTTTATATCTTCGGTAGGTGTTTTGACCTGACCTCGTCACTACTCTACCGAGATTAGGCTTGGTACTTACTGGGTATCACTGTGTGTACTCATGCTACACTTCTGCAAATTTTGTGCAGAACAATTACCTCAGATCGAGTTGGTTTTGAGATTTATGCTTATGCGGCTGGAGACTTCAAGGTACACCTGCTAAATGTTCGCAGGCTCCCAAGCCAACTTCTATTTAAATTTTTTCCATTGTTTCCTATTAATCCGGAATAGTGATGTATGCATAATGTATAATTAATCTTAGAAAGGGATTATGACTTGTACTACCGATTTTGATATATTATATCATGTTGAGACTATTGGTTTATTTAGAAATTTTCTGGTTCATGTTAAATAGTTTTTTAGTAGAATCTGTTATCATTTCAGTATGTGTTAGGCTTACCTAGTTTAGGAGAAGAGGTTCCATCAGGACTCGTTCAGAGGGATTTTAGGTCGTGACAGTCTTAGACCTCCAAATTTGGGGGATCTCAATTTAAAAAGATAATAGGTTTATAGTAATTAAATTAAGTAATATTTAGCACTTCTAGTATAAAAATAGGCTTTTTCATATAAAAGGAAAGAAATCTTTTTAGATATGTAAATAAAGTAATTTTTTGACTTACTTAAAAATGGGTAATGTGAATAGTTTTTCTAATGTGTGAATCAGAATTGATTTGACAAAAAAAATAGTTCAAGTAGAAGATACTGCATTGTGACGACCCGACCCGTCGTCTCATGAGTCACCCCTCCGTTTCCCTCATTTTATGCTTCTTCATATTTCATTATCAGTATTTGGTGTGTTATAGTTGATTCGGATTGGTTCTAGTAGAAATGAGGCACTTAGCCTCTTTAAGGAAGACTTAAGTTGGAAAAGTCAACCGGACGTTGACTTATGAGTTATAGGACTCGGATGTGATTTCTGGTGATTCGGTTAGCTTTGGGGGATGATTTGTGACTTAGGAGTGCGATCAGAATTGGTTTTGGAGGTCCGATGTAGAATTAGGCTTGAATTGGCGAAGTTCGTATTTTGGCGAATTTCGGTTGGTAGGTGAGATTTTAATCCGGAGGTCGAAATAAAATTATGAGAGTTGAAGTAGTTCTGTTAGGTGATTTTGGATGTGTGTACAAAATTTCAGGTCATTCGGAGGTGTTTTGGTTGGGTTTTTGATCGAATGCGTATTTCGGAAGTTTTGAAGAAACTTAGGCTTGAATCCGATGTGATTTAATGTTTTTAGCGTTGTTTGATGTGTTTTGAAGATTGGAACAAGTTTAAATAATGTTTTAGGATATGTTGGTGCTTTTGGTTGAGGTCCAGGGGGCCTCGGGGAGATTTTGCTCAATCGGACCATTTTTGGACTCAAAAGGTTGCAGGTTTTCAGCTGTTGGTGTTGCAGAGATTTGCCCTTCGCGTTCGCGTGGGTGATGTCGCGAACGCGTAGAGGAAATTTGATAGTCCTGAAATGTGGTCTTCGCGTTCGCGTAGCGTAGGGTCGCGTTCACGTAGTTCTGGAAGGCGAAGCATCGCGTTCGCGGTGTATATCACGCGTTCACGTATAAGGAAAATAAGGCCCTGAGTATTTGTTCATTGCGATCGCGGCCATAGGGACGCGTTCACATAGTCGAATGTCCTGAAGTTTCGTGTTCGTGGGCTGAGAGCCACGTTCGCGTAGAGTAATTTCCTGGTCAATGATTTTTGTTCATCGCGAACGCGGGGGTGTTGACCGCGTTCGCGTAGGGTAAAAACTGGGCGTACAGAAGGGTTTTTATGTCATTTCATCCGCGAAGCTTGGTCCATTTTCCTCCATTGTTGAGCACCTTAAGAGCTTTTTGGTAGATATTAAATAGGATTTCGATGGGAATCGATTGGAGGTGAGTCCTATGGCCTAGAAACACCATTTTATTTAAGAATCAACTTGTAAATTCATGGAAATTTGGGTAAAAATTGGAAGAACTAGGGCTTGATTTTTGAAATGAAATTTGGGATTTGAGGGGGCATTTGAGCTCCGATTTTGGTAAATTTGATATGTATGAACTCGTGACGAGACGAGTAATCCGGTGATGTAAATTTTGTAAATTTTCGAGAAGTGGGCCCGGGGCTCGGGTTTTGCCAACTTCGTGATCTTTTGATATTTTTCGAGTCCTTTCGATTGGGTTATGATTCATTAGCCTATTGTGATGTATTTCTTGTGGTTTTGATCATATTCGACGCACGAGAAGGTCGATTCGAGGGGCAAATGCGTCGCGAACTAGAGATTTTACCAGTTCGAGGTGAGTAATGATTGTAAATGATATCCTGAGGGTTTGAAACCCCGAATTTGCACCCATAGTGCTATATTGAGGTGACTTGAACGCCGGATAGAGAGCGTGGGGTAGAGCACCGTTGGGGATTGTGACTTGGTCCGTCCTGGTTGTTGATTTTACCGCGTATTTCACTATGACTTGTTGTTTTTCACTATGACTTGGGCCTATTGCCATACTTGGGGCTTATTGCCGACTGTTTGAACTACTTGTGACTTATCATCACTGTATTCCTCACTATTTGAAATATTACTTTAACTCAGTCCATTTGAATTACAGTGTTTCATGAACTCACCTATATTTTTACTCAACCTTGAGTTTTTAACTGATATTGAACCATTGTTTGAGCTGAGCATTATTGTTTTACTGATTCCCGAGGGGCTTATGATTATTTTTGGACTAATTGAGGTCGAGGGCCATATGTGAGGATATGTTGCGTGATGTGAGGAGGCTTACAGGCCTCGAGGTTATTGTGAGGAGGCTTTCAGGCCTCGAGGGTATTGTGAGGAGGCTTTCAGGCCTCGAGTGTATTGTGAGGAGGCTTTCAGGTCTCGAGTGTATTTTGAAGAGGCTTTCAGGCCTCGAGTGTATTGTGAGGAGGATTTCAGGCCTCGAATGTATTGTGAGAAGGCTTTCAGGCCTCATATTGATATGTACAGGATTTCAGGCCGTATTATGATAGCGCTTGGGCTGTAGGAGCCCCTCCGGAGTCTACACACCCACAGTGAGCGCAGGTACCCATGTGTTGTGATACTGAGCCCGAGGGGCTGATACTGTTTGAGTGATGTGATACTCAGCCCTATGGGCTGATACTGTTCTAAAGTGATGAGATATTGTGCCCGAGGGGCTGATACTGATCTAAGCGATCGATATTGAACCCGAGGGGCTGGTACTGTTTTTGAGATGTGCCCGAGGGGCGAACTTTTATCTGATCATCTTGCATATTTAATTGCCCTTTTTACCTGTTATACTGTGGTACTTGTGCCCGAGGGGCAGATTTTCCGTGCTTATCAGCACTAACTGTTTTGAAATCGTTTTCGTAATTATTGAAAAGACCATCTTCAAAAGAGATTTGAATTGAGCCAAGGTATTTCTAAAGATATCAGAGATTTCACTGTTTTCTTAGAAAATTGTACTCGGCTTCTATACAGTATGTTGGTTGCTTTACGTGATTTCTTGCTGCTCAGTTATTATTTACCTTTATTACTCACTGAGTTGGAGTACTCGCTTTACTCCCTGCACCTCGCGTGCAGTTGCAGGTATTTGTTCACCCGGTAGCAGGTATTGGCCGCGTGAAGGCAGAGTTGTAGAGGTTTTAGCGAGGTGACTGCCAGCGTTCGCAGCACCACAGTCCCCTTATGTTATTCATTATTATTATTCAGTGTATTTCTGGACTGTAAAGTGGGGATTTCATTCTTATAGATGCTCGTGACTTGTGACACCCCGGTCGGACTGTATTGAGTTGCAATTACATTAATTAATATCATTAATTCATATTCAAACTGTTATATAACTGATTAACTGCTTCAAAGTGGTATTCTGAAATGGTCTGGCTGGCCTTGTCTTCACGAGATGCGTCATCACGATTGGAGCGGGGTTCGGATCGTGACATGCATACATTATATTCTTGATTCTTTTTCAAATGTTTGTATTAGTTACAGAATAATGTTAACAGTTCCTATTAAAGATGCCTCAATGAAAACATGTTTTAAAAATTAAATTAATAAAAATATTGCTAAGATAAAAAAATATTTCAAGAGAGATTAAATGGGTTTGTTATATTATCAATTAAAAAGGAATTGCAGGAAGAAATCAATTTTAATAAATATTCTCAATAATTTCATCTTAAAAAGCTAAAAGAATAGATTTCAAATAAAAATATCTATTATAATCTTCTAAAAAAATTTAAGCATAACATATAATTTTGGCTTTAGAATACATATATGCTTGAGCTGCCCCTAGCTGGTTACAATCATATGAAAAAAAAAAAAAAAATAGTTCAGAATATTTAGAGTATCTATAAGACATGAACCTCCATCCAATGATAGATAAGGAATTAGGTAAACATTGTCACCAGCCCATCCCCAGACCCCCATATGTAGATCTAACAAGTTTGGTTAAGGCAGGGGTGGCTATTGGTCCTACCGTTCATCATGCATACTGTTATGTGATAATATCTATCATGTCTTTCTTGTTCAAACCAAACAAGCCTAACACATGATTAAACAACAAAATTAAAGTTAGACCATCAGCTGAAAGTATGGCTCTCTAAGTTATCAAACTTTACTTTTCAAGTTCAATTATGATCAGGATCAAAGAGCTTAATTAACAAAATATAGTTGTTCATCTTTTTTCCTTTTACATTGTTTACTTTTCCTAGGGTGGACAATGAATGAGGGAAAAATGGAAGAAATGAATTAGTATTTTCTTTTATTAAAAGCTTTATAGAAGCGGATTTATATTTAATTAAGTTATATATACTGATCGCTTAAAGATCTTTTACGCTGTGATAGCAAGTTATAATTTGTTACATGGTTATCAATTGACTCTTTATTATAGATATTTAACGGTAATAACCTTACAAACGACTTAATTGTGTAATTATCATTTAAAATGTTAATGTATAGAACTAGATGCTTCGAAGGAAAAGCTGCTTACCTTATGAAACATTAGTATCTTTTTTGGCTTTCTGTCTAAATTTAGAAAAATACGTGAAGAGGATGCTACGATAGATTTTATTTGCTCGTTACAAAGTTGTACAAGGTTAGCAACTGAAAACATAGCCTATTCTTGTGTCCATCACCGACTTAATAGCGCTTGGTTTTGCTATTTTAACCTTTCAAAACTTGTGAAGGCAAAGTATCTAGTTGAAACTGGAAAAATACAAAATGAATCATGCTTCAAAAGTATAAATCCGGTTGCAGATATGGTTATCACTACTGCCAACCTAAAAAGCTAAAAGCCATTTCCCGTACGTTGTTTCATTCAAAAAGTTTCAACCAAGAAAAGAAAAAGGAAAGAGCAATTAAGTGGGCGTTTGGACATAAGAATTGTAAAATTTCCAAAAAAGTGAATTTTTTTTTCAAGTGAAAATGGTATTAGCCCGTTTGGAAATAAGATTTTTTTTCCTTTTTTTAGATTTTTTTTTATTTTTTCGAAATCGGTGTTTGGTCATAAAATTTTTAATATTCACTTGAAGATGTAACAACAACAACAACAACAACCACCCAGTATAACCCCACTTAGTAGGGTCTGGGGATGGTAGTGTGTATAGAAACCTTACCCCTACCCTGGGGTAGAGGCGGATCCAGAATTTGTAGGTTACGGGTGCCACTACTTTATGCATATAGTATATCCAGAGGCAGATATATATAACATCAAGCAGTCTCATCGGACACCGCTCTGCCGATCCTTTTACTAGATATGTGTATATAATTTATAAATAAAATAAAAATATTGAGTATAAATACAAAAATTGGCATTTTTTGTCACTATAATAATTTGTTTGGTTTACTTCTTCAAATGTGGACATCACTTATGAAAATTTATGTGTATGCCACAAAGTATACCTACGACTAGCTACAAAGATCGAATAGGAAGGATTAGCCGATTTTTTTAGTCTATGATAAACTCGAGTAGGTCATTCATTCAGAGAGAAATAAGTTCGATTTAAGTTTAGTATTTTTATGCCAATTATATTAAAAATTTTGCAACAAAAAAATCATGAAAGAGTGCCTCCAATTAAAAAAATTGTATAAAGAGTAACTTAATACTATATATTCTTTGTTTGATTAAATTAATTTACCTTTATTATTCTTGGGTTAATTTTTTCATGTTAATTGTGGAGTTATATGACAATTATTTTTAAAGCAAAACATTCAACGGTCAATGATAATCAATTATTAATCAAGTTTTTTTTTCTTCAAAAACTAATAAAAAAATACAGTTCAAATTACACTCTAATATATAAATTAATATTGTGTCATAAAAATAAGTTCTATGCTAATTAAATCTATTCAAATTACCTATCGAAAGAAGTTACTCATTGATGATAGGCTATAATTACGTGTTTTAGTCGATTATTACACTCTAATTTAATGCACTTTAGTTAAGTTTGCGCTTTAATCGCTAGTGTTTTGCACTAATTGTGTATTTTATGCCTTGTAGGTGTGATTTCGAGCTATGTAGATGTTATGGAATGAATTTATGTTATTTGAAGCTTTGAAGTCTGAGTAAAAGCTCAAGGAATTAAGCCGGGATCGTGTTCGGGGGTCAAAGTTGATAGTTGAGATCAAACGAAGACTCGATGAGGCATATTGCGCACTGTCTAGTTAATTGGACATAACTTTTTGCTCTGAACTCCCTTTTGCCTCCATAATATATGGTTGGAAAGAAAACTCAAAGAGCTACAACTTTCATGTTTTGAGTTTTTGCAAATTCCAAACGGAACAGGGTGAAACACCGTGGTTTCACCGCGACCGCGGCAGAACCGCGGCAGAAGGCATTTGCGGATGAATGAAGAAGCTGAGAGGGTGTTTGGCCGCGGTTTGACCGCGACCGCGGTAGAACCGCGGCCACCCAGGCCTAAAACTTGTCCTTTTT
>MU677069.1:6431-28326 GCA_026770625.1 Nicotiana glauca | reverse complement strand
CTCTAGTATATTGTTACAACTATCTGCGACTATACTACTCTACCAAAACATTAAAAGACGCAATAAAAGTATGAGAAAATTACATGCTCGTATTGCAAGCTAAATATTCGCAAAAATACTTGTTCATTTCGTATACTAAGAGGGTATTTAGTTGTATGGGGTCGTTCCAATAATTGCCTATAACTATAAAAACTATTAATACACATAATCTATGTCTATCGACACACAAAAATTCCAGCATTATTGCAACTCATGTTGATATAAATAATTTCATAATAGAATTCACTTAAAATGCAGCTAAAACAACTAAAAAATATTCAAACTACCATATGATACCAATATGACATATAACTATACCAACATGGTATACAGTTTTACTAGTTAATTTCCGGCAACTATATGTCTATACTACTATTACATAAGACACATGCATAAAGAGAAAAATAAAAAAAAAAATAGTGTACCACATATTTATATAATAATGTATTTTAATATATTGTACTATATTACTATTATTTAAAAAAAATTAAATAGTGTACCAATTAAATGTAACTAATACAACCAGAAAATGATTCAACTAGTATATGATACCATATAGTATATGATACCACTAATAGGGTATATAATTATAAGGGGTCGTTCCAACAACTGCATATAATTATAAAAACTATTACATAATACACAAAATCTATGTCCATAGGTACAAGAAAATCCAACATAGCAAAGTATGATCATATAAATCAGTTCAGTATAGAATTCACTTAAAAATGCAGCTAAAACAACCAAAAAATATCACAACTACCATATGATACCAATATGACATATAATTATACCAATAGGGGTTACAGTTCTACTAATTAATTCCACGAAACTATATATGGCTATACTACTATTACATAATACACATGCATAAAGAGAAAAATCAAAAAATAGTGTACCATATATTAATAAAAGAATATATTTCAAGACATTGTATTATAATACTATTATATAAAACAAACACATAAAGAAAAAATTAAAATGATTACATAATACACATGTATAAAAGAAATTAAAAAAATTTAAGATATTGTACTATTCTACTATTACTAAAGAAAAATCAAATAGTTCAATAATTAAATATAGCTAATACAACCAAAAAATATTCCAACTAACATATGATACCAATATAGTATATAGTTATACCAACAAGGCATACAATTATACGCAAAAAGTTTACTTTTTTGTTTTAAATTCAATTATTAAACTGAAATAATATTAGTTGTCACAAAATCTAATTAACTCAATGAGAGCTTATGCAATGGATAATACCTCCATGGAATTCCATTAGTGTTAATAAATATTATTAATGTTACTAAATATGTCCATGGAATTCCATTAGTTTTAATAAATATTATTAATGTTAATAAATATTATAATTTATTTATTGAAATTGTGGACAAAAATTCAGAACAATCCTTTTGAAATTGGGGTATGCACGACAACCGAGAGTTTCTCCGATCAACGTATTCCTCTTGTCCATTTTTCTCACGGTGAATATCCTATTTTATTTTTATTTTTCAAATAATTATTAATATATATTTTTACAGTCAAGGTACATATCATAGACAAAGAGATAGTCAAAAGTAATGTGATTCAAGTCATATAATAAAATAAAAAGGGAAATAGATTTGCATTTTCCACATGCCCCTCACGTGGGATAAAGCAAATTAAAGGGGTAATATGAAATTGAGTTGTCCGGTAATAAGTTTGTACTGTATAGGTAGGAATTGTAATTAATTTTAAAGTCGGCAATATCGGGTAATTACTTAGGCCTTGATAGGCATTATGTGTTATTTCACGGCGAAAAAATAAAGAAAAAGGAGTGAGGCCTTAGGGCCCAACTTAAAAATTTGGAAAAAGGAAAATCAGGAAGAAAGAGTAAAAAGCAAAAATACTGCTCCTACAGAGAATCGAACTTCCATTCGCGTGGACAACGGCAGACTTTAGAATGATTACTATTCCACTAGCACTCATGTCTACTTTGTCTATTTTAAGTGGCACCACTTATATATATCCCGGTATTCTTAGATATCTCACATAAATAGTAAGAATTTTAGAGAAGCGAGCGGGTGGCGTGGCACCCCTACCTTATTAGATAGATCCGCCCCTGCCCTGGAGTAGAGAGACTGTTTCCAAATAGATCCTCGACATCCTTCCCTCCAAGAATTTCCTTGCTCTTGGGGAGACTCGAACTCGCAACCTCTTGATTGAAAGTGAAGGTTGCTTACCATCAAAGCAGCCCCCCTTGTCTGTTCACTTGAAGATGCATTTTGGAAATTTTCGAAAATTTGAAAAACTCAAAAAAACTGTTTTTCAAAATTTTCACTCATATCACTCACAGAACTTAAAAAACAACCCAAAATTATATTCATGTCCAAACACAACTCTAATTTTCAAGTGACATCTTCACTTTTTTGGAATTGTACAATTCTTATGTCCAAACCACTAGTTGTGTTTCAACATGAATATAATTTTGGATTATTTTTGAATTTTTGTGAGTGATCTGAGTGAAAATTTTAAAAAATAGATTTTTGGAGTGTTTCAAAATTTTCGAAAAATTCCAAAATTCATCTTCAAGTGAAAATTAAAAATTTTATGGCCAAATACTGATTTCGGAAAAATATAAAAGAAATTCGAAAAAAGTGAAATTTTCATGACCAAACGGGATCTTAAAACTTTTACATCATTGTTTTACCAATTGTATTCCAAGGCTGTACGCTACTACTACTACAAAGAAAACATCATCCAGTTTAGTAAAATGAAACATAAACCTTCATTACCTACTACAACACGTTAAAATACTAACATAATGTAAAATCTACCATATAAGTTAGGAGTAAATTATACTATATAAGATATGGCACGCCCTACTGTTCATATTGTATCATAGTCTTGTTGCATAAAAAGTGTTTGAATCATGATTCAATGAGTCTTATTGATCAAAAGAAACACATACTGATAATCTTCTTTATAATAAAAGAAAATAAGTAGAAGCCTACATTTTAGTACACAGGAGAAAGACAGTGAACACAGATATACTAACAAATTAAAAAGCCTAAGTCCTAACCAACACACTGCTATTTTTCTCATTAATAATTTAATGCTCTCCTTCAGCTTCTGTTGTTGCAGAAGACATGTAACTCATAGCTGGAGAAGACTCATCAGTTGCTTGAAACTTATTCTTGCAAGCATGACAAGTGATTTCCAATATTGAAGAGCTTATTCTCTTTATAGCTTCCTCTTTCAAATTTTGAGCTCTTTCAATCTCAGCTTGTGCTTGTTGTCTGATTCTCTTTGCATTAGCAAATTCCAACTCAGCAAATTCAATTTGTCTCTTTGCTTGTCTTCTTGCTTCCTCAGCATAAGCCTTTTCAGCCATAGCCAAATTCAGTTCCTTATGATCTTTTGACACCACTCTTGTAGATGATCCAATTGACAATTTCAAATGGGGTGCTTCATTTTCATGATCATTAGTTCTTGATGGACATGCAATTGAAGATGGTAAAAGGCCAAGTTCCAAATTATGCTGCTGATGATCATTATTATTACTACTAGGGAATTCATTGTGCTGATCAGAATTATTTGGCAAAGGCATTATTGTCAATCTTGGTAAATTAGGGGCAATGCTGCTGAAATTTGTATCACTTGACGGGCTAGTGCTTGATGCAGTCCTTGATGAACAACCAGCTAGCAAATCTGGCCTAGTACTACTACTTCTCCTTACAGTACAATTATCTTGGTGCTCAATAAAACTCTCCACTCTGCAAGGTCAAAATGACAAAGATTAATATTAGTGTCAAGACTTGATAGGAGTAAGAGTATACTCCCTCCGATTCACAATAAGTGTTCAATTTACTTTTTTATTTTGGTTCAAAACAAGTGTTCAGTTATGTAATCAAGAAAGAATTCAATTTGTTTTTACAAAATAACCTCTATGTACATATTCCTAAAAAGTTTTCTTATTCCTCACATTAAATGTTTAAGTAGGGATAGTTTAGTCATAGTAGGTATTTTTGTATAAAATTTAGTATTTTCTTAATGGGCGTGCTAAAAACAAATTGAACACTTATTGTGAACCGGAGGAGGGAGTAACAATCTTTTTGACCAAAAAGACAAGGATTAATTAGCTTGTGAGTCAGAATAAACCATCAATAATTTGGTATCTTGATCTTTGCACAAAGCTAGCTATCTAGCTAGGGGTAGTAATTGGCCAAGAAAAAAACAAAAGAGGCTATTTCTTGTAGGGTTACCTAAGAAAAGAAAAAACAAAGCAAAAGGGACAAAATTTTGAACAAAAAAACTATTTGCAGAGATGATTTTGTTAGTCATACTAATATTAAATTGAATAAGAATATGAAAGTCAATTAATACGTAGCACAAAGAAAGATGCACATTGTGTTCTTAACAATGAATATTTAATTTAATTTTCTTTTAAAAAAATTGTAGTATTTATGGGAAATTGTGAACCCCTGGCCTGTGTCTCATTTCCATTGGCTGCTAGTTATTATTAGGGTATAGTCATATGCTTTTGGAAATTGTAAATTAAGGAATGTATGTTTGTCTACCTCTTCTCCACAAGGATTATGACAAAAATCAAGAGCAGTTAAAGACTTTGTAAAACATATAGTTAAAGATTTCCATGAAAGCCACAAGGTCCATAATACGAAATGCGCAATGTTGCTTACACTCTTCAACGAGTGTATTTTGAATTCTTCAACATAGGTTAAAAGAATCTCGGAACTCTAAAAATTCGCCAGCCTAAAGAATATCTAGAATTTCGCTCTAGTTTCATGAAACTCAGAAGATGTACAGAAATGCAATAAATAAAACAAATTAAAAAAAAAAAAAGAATGTTGGTATTATACCTGGAAAATACGCGGCCACAGTCACAAGAATGGCCTCTAGTACCACAAGTCTTGAGATGCGCTTTGTAATCAGACTGAACAGCATAAGCTTTAGAACATTTCTCACAAACCCATTGTTTATTATTACTATGTTTTCTCCTGAAATGTTTCTTTATACCAACAAGATCTCCAAGAGCATGACATGGATCATGGTGCAAACAAGTTGGCTCGGGACATACAAATACTCTTTTCTTAACTTGTGGTGTCTCTCTCTTCACTAACTTCCATGGCACCTTGTGCCTTCTCCTGTGCATCTGAAGGTTTTGATCCCTTTGAAAACCTTGGTTACAGATCTCACATATATACCTATCTGATTCCAGCAGAGTCTTGGGTGAAAGTGAAACCACTTCTGCATCTGGATCTATGATAATTAACACAGTGTCATTTGCGGAGCCAGAAATTCATAAAAGGGATTGAAAAAAATACAATGTCACACCTACCCTTTTTCACTACACAAGAGTAGTTTTTCTTAGGTCAAGGGGATTAACAGTTTATATATAATCAAGAAAACTCATTTTTACCCTATTTGCTCGGTATAATTTTTCGACCAAACCCCTAGACTTGCTTAATACAACAAGCAACAGCAATATAATAGTGGGATTTAAGGAGTATAGTGTTTACACAGAGAGACTGTTTCCAATAGAGACGGTTACCTTGGGAGAAATAAAAAGAAAGAAGGTTATATACCTGGAGTACCAGCAGGTCGTCTTTTCCTTCTATTAGAAACCCCAGAATTTTCTGCAGAATTATTAAAAGCTTCAGAAGAGGAAGATGGACCAACAGGTGAAGAAGAAGAATTGTCCAACATGGTATAAAATCTTGTAGATCAAAGGGAAAAGATGAATACTGAGACACTGGTACCCTACTTGTACAGCTTTCTCAAATGGGGGGGATTGGGGTGGGGCTTTTTAGGAAAGTGGGTAATAAGGGAAGGGGGAAGCACTTTCTTTTTGAGAAAAATCAGCTTTCTTTTTTTTTAGCTTTTAAGCTTTTTCTATAAACTTTCTTGCAAGGTTTTCATTGATTCTCCACCTTGAGCAGGTAAGGTTGAAGCTAGTCTTCCTCATTTTTTCTTCTTTTACTACTATATATATATATATATATATATATGATTTGTAGTTTCTATATAAAAGGTTGAAACAGTGATGAAAGAGAGAACGTGAAGTGGGGTTTTAACCTTAAGTTGAACCAATTACTTTTGCTTCTTTACTTGAAACTTTGAGCCCACAATCAGACAGAGAATCAAAAGAACATCCCTCACATAAGAAAACAAAGAGTCATTATTCATGACACAATGTAATTTGCATGAATAAATATGCTTGGCTTTGGCCCTTTTGAGTAACTAGTATGAGTTACACGTGATCTCACGTCTTCCTCACGTGGCCTTTATCTCTTTACTTTTCTATAAAGTGAAAGGTGAAACTTGAAAGTGGCTTAAAAAAGAATTTCCATTGACCAAAGTTTTCCCCTTTTAATGACCCCTCAAAGTAAACATGATTAAGCTCTGTTGCAGCTTTTTGTGAAAGATGGTGGAAAATGCACGATTAGCAGCTTTGTTAACAAAGTATCAATTATATACCTGCATCTTTAAAAGGAATTGCTCCTTTATGAAGTTTCAATTTGAGAATTTTTTTTTTAGTAAAACGGGAATACTTATATTAATATTATCATCTCTAGTTATTTTTAAGGTATTTTGATTGCCAAATTCTGCCAATTTAGTACAAATGCTATTCGAATAAGTTCAAAAAATGTGCTCCTTCAATTCTCTATCCACCAATAGTCTGGACGCGAGTAATGAAGGTGAAACTGCAAATAAGCTAACTTATTTGTGTAGGACTGCTAGGAAGTTTCCTTAGCCAAAAGATGAGCTACTTCATTTTTTTGCCAAATATTATGCCTGACCACCAGCTTCTCCACCTGGAGTTTTAACAACCTGTAATCACAAATGAATGCCATATGTAAGATATATATCCTTATTTTAATAGTTTTATTACCTCTGTTGCATCAATTTCAATTTTATGTGGTATGTCACAAATATGATGTTAACACATTGAAATGGTGGAGGAACAACTCAAGACAATATCCCATTCTTTCCACAATGGCTTTAGACGTGCTAAATATTTCGATTTAATTGTAGCGCCAGAAAGCATATTTAGTTGGGGGAAGTAATAGCTCGAGTACAACTGACATTCATTTGAGTAGTAACGCCATGAATGTTCTGATATGTTTGGATTATAGCGAAATGAAAAAATCAATAAAGGATCAGTTAATCGTCAAGAAGTCAACTAATTTGAAGAGATCATGTCACTTGGAGTTGCATATTAACAATTCACTCATAAATAATGAAGAAAAACAATAATCCCGATTTAATTTTTTATAATATTTATATAGTATATAAAGTCCATTTGGAGGCCTAGCGAATAATAAGATCCTTGTTAAATTATCAACTCCAATAATATTATACCGGTGAAAGTGTATAAAAGTATTTATATAATGATTTGACAGTGTATAGGTGAATGTAAGTATGTGGAACTTAAGAAAATCAAAATTAAAAGGTTGTAAAAGTGGAAGAAATTCATAGCTCCAGCCGCGCTCCTTCATGGCTGAAGTATCAGATTTTTGTGAAGAAAAAAGAGTCCATTTGAGAGCTATGGAGGGGCAAACAACCTAGGGTTTTCATCCATCAACCAAGGTGAGTTCTTACCATGTTTTATTGTTAATCAAAATTCCTTAACATTGTTATTAACACCAACATGATCTTGAATTTGTTAGATTCATAAAAATTGTCCATCAACATATTGGAAGAACTGTTTTTTCTCTCTCTAAAATGGCGACCTTCTCTCTCGGTGCATGTTAACTAACTTGCGCCTACCATGGGTAACAGAGCACGGATCCCATCTCAGAGAGCACTAATGGCGAAGGAAGCAGCTGGATTAAAAAGCAAAAATCAACGAGGAACTAAAGGAAACACAACAGTAATTCAAAATTCTGGAGAAAAACAACTGAGCCCTAGCATCAATGAAACACTACCAGATAAACTGGGTAATGAAAAGAAAAAGGAGATTGAAGCAATTCAAATATGGGAAGAAGTTCAGGAAGCATCAACAAGTAGTAATTCACCATTGCATGTGCGACAAGGAAGGAAATCATGGGCAGAGGAAGCAGAAGAGATGAACGAAGAACAGGGGAAGAAGAGTTCAGTGTGGGACAACTTTGATATTGCAAAAATATCAAACGCTAGATACAAATTGTAGTACATTCAACCAAAAAAGACAGGTGAGAGTAATTTTGTTGAAATTGAAATAGAAGGCATAAGTACTGAAGTGGAATACTGGAAAAATGCTGTGATCTGTTACGTGCTTGGGGCTCATCCACCATTTGTTGTAATTCAAGGCTACATTCAAAGGATTTGGGGTAAACATGAAGTTGATAGAATAGTGATGCTAAAAAATGGCGTAATTGTTGTAAGATTTGACACTGCAATAGGGAAACAAGAGGTTATTGAAGGGGAAATCTACCATTTTGATAATAAACCGCTTATTGTCAAAGGTTGGACACCTGAGTTAGAATTCACAAAAGAAGAACTACTGATAGTACCTATTTGGATCAAGTTGCCAGATCTGGATTTTAAATATTAGAGTCAAAAAGGACAAAGCAAGATAGGAAGTCTGATTGGGAAACCTCTAATGGTTGATCAAAATACAGAAAAAAGAATTGGTCTGAAGTTTGCAAGGCTGTTAGTAGAGGTTAAAATGAACACAAAATTACCTGATATGGTGAAGTTCAAAAATGAGAAGGGCAAAATAATAGAGTAGGAGGTCAGCTATGATTGGAAACCATCCTCATGTAAACATTGTTTTAAGTATGGGTATGAGGAAGATGTGTGTAGAATTAAGAAGAAATTTCAAAAACTTGAAAAAATGAACAAGGAAAAGGTGTTGGCAAGCACACATGAGGAGAGGCAAGATCAAAGACAAAATGCAAATAAAGAGAACAAGGAAGCTCAGAAAGCAGATAGAACTAAGAAAATGTATGATGCAGGAAAAGTGATCACAAAGAAGAACCAACAATATGTAGTCAAAAATCAAGGAGCACAGAAGGAAAAAAGAAGGAGACCAGGAATGGCAAACACCAAATAAGTATGGCAAAATTGTGATGAGGCAGAAGGAACAAATGGAAGAGTCTAACTCTTTTCAGATACTTAACAAGCAAGAGGAGAAGAACATAAATAAATAAGGGCAAGAAGTCAGAAATGTGGGTGGTCTAAACATCCCTCAGAATGGGGATGGTTAGTCTACTAAGCTGGAATACTAGGGGGCTTCATGCCCCTAATAAGCGAAAGGAGACTAAACTCCTTTACAATGAGGAAAGAACAGGATTAATAGGGCTGTTAGAAACAAAAATAAAAAAAGAGAGAATAGAGAAGATAGCAGAACAAATATTTGCAGGCTGGCAATATGTAACAAACTTGGAGAATCACTACAATGGAAGAATATGAATCACCTGGAGGCCAGACTACTATCAGGTACTGCCTATAGAGAAATCAACTCAAGCTTTAACATGAAAAGTTGTATATATCCCATTAAACTTAGCATTTGAAATTACATATGTCTATGCCTTTAATACCAAGGAAGAGAGTAAGGAACTTTGGGAAGGGCTAATCAAAAATAGTAAAGGATGTAGCAAGCCATGGATGGTAATAGAGGATTTCAACACAGTGTTAAATGTTGATGACAAAATAGGTGGGAAGGAAGTTTCATGGGCTGAAGTGGTGGACTTCCATAACTGTATAATGGAGTGTGAGCTAATGGAAATGCCTACACAAGGGAACAGATACACCTGGAGTGACAAACATGAGGAGCATAGGATTTTTTCAAAAATTGATTGGATCTTTATAAATAATCAGTGGCTTAATACCATGCCAGAATGTGCTGCAAGGTTTTTGAATAAAGGTATAAGTGATCACTATCCTGCTAAGGTGAACATGGTAGAAGAAAGACAAAGAACAAAAAAGGCTTTTCAGTATTGCAACAATTGGGCAAAGCATCCAAACTTCCTGAAGATAGTTAGAGAAGGCCGGGGGATCAGTATGGAAGGGTGTAAAATGTTCAAGGTGGTTAAAAAGTTGAAAATGTTAAAGAAGGGACTTAGAGCATTAAATACACAGGCATTCGATAATATGCTGACAGAAACAAATGAAGATAGAGAAAGGCTAAAGATGGCACAAGAACAATTGCAGAAGGATCCAACAAAAGTGGAGTGCCAACAAGTTGAAGCTGCAGCATATAAGCAATTCAGGGAGTCTTCTTACTTAGATGAAGAGTACTTACAACAAAGGAGTAAAGCTACCTGGATAAGATTGGGAGATGACATTACCAAGTACTTTCACTCAGTAATCAAACACAGGAAACTGAAGCAGGCAATAACACAGATAAAAGATAGTAGAGGGAACTGGACAACAGATCCAGACAGAATAGCAGAAACATTTGTTGAATATTATGAAAGCTTACTAGGAAGAACAACAACTGATAGATTGAAGACATTCAGGAGTATAATCAGGAATGGAAGTAGACTAACAGAAAATCAACATGAGGAACTAATACAACCATTTGTCAGGAAGGAAGTAAAGCAAGCCATGTTTCAAATATATAGCAATAAATGTCCTGGTCCAAATGGATATGGGAGTGGATTTTACAAAGTTGCATGGTCAATAAAGGGAGATGAACTAACAAAAGCAATACTAGAGTTTTTTTTAGAATAGGAAATTGCTGAGACAAATCAACTCTACAAATATTGCATTGATTCATAAGGTGGAGGCTCCTGAGAATGAAAGTCAATTCAGACCTATAGCATGCTGTAATGTGTTATATAAATGCATATCACAGATGGTTTGTTCTAGATTAAAACCTGCAGTCAACCACATAGTAGCAGAAAACCAATCAGTATTTGTACAAGGCAGATCAATGATGCACAATGTTCTAATATGTCATGACCTTTTGAGACATTATAACAGGAAAACTACACCAAGGTGCCTAATGAATATTGATCTAAGAAAGGCCTATGATATGGTGAGCTGGGAGTTTCTAGAGGAAGCAATGAGAGAATATGGCTTTCCAGACAGATTTATACAGTGGACAATGAATAGAGTGATGGAAGCTTAGTGAATAGAGTGATGGAAGCATTAGACCATTTCGGTAGAGTGACAGGGTTGATTGCTAACATGGAGAAATCAAACATCTTTATAGCTGGAGTAGAAGATGAACTTAAACACCAGCTGCTGAGAAGAACTAAGTTCACAGAAGGAGATTTTCCCATCAAATACCTAGGACTACCCCTATCATCTAGGAGATGGAAAAAGATGGTCTGTCAGATGCTAATTGGGAAAATCACACAAAGAATCAAAGTTACTTACTCCAAACAACTATCATATGCTGGAAGGCTCCAAGTTGTGAATGCTGTGCTATTCTCAATTCATAGCTTCTGGGAAAATGTCTTTATCCTTCCTCAAAGTGTAGTGAAAGGAGTAGATAGATTATGTAGAGAATACCTGTGGGGAAAAAAGGAAGAAACGAGGAAGGTGGCTTTGGTTGCATGGGAGAAAATCTGCTGTCCGAAAAATATGGGTGGGGTAAACATCAAGGGATGCAGAGAATGGAACATAGCTTCAGTTGGAAAATTGATATGGCAATTAGCACTTAATAAGGAATATTTATGGGTAAGGTGGGTTCATGGGGTGTACATGAAGACCAATCCAGACATATGGACTCACTCTCCACCATCAGATAGCAGCTGGTACTGGAGGAAATTAAATGCAATAAAAAAAATGGTGAGAGAGTGGTTCTCACAGGGCAAATATATTCTCAATCTTACTGGGGAGTACTCTATCAATTCAAGCTATATTAAAATAATTGAGAGACAACAAAAAATGAAGGTAGCTGATTTGATATGGTCAGCAGTAGCTCAACCAAAATACATGTTCATAGGATGATTGGCAACACTAGGGAAATTGTTGACAAAGAACAAAATGATTGGAATGAATATACAGGTTGATAATGTCAAGTGCATACTGTGTAATGTGGATGTAATGGAAACTCAGGAGCATGTGTTTGTAGAATGTGAATGGACAAGAGCAGTAAAACAGGAACTGAGCAGATGGACAAGGCACAATGAACAAACTACTGGAGTGAGGTAAATGCTGGAGCAAATACAAAACAAGCATTAGAAGCAATTCAAGAAAGAGGTTATAGATGCAGTACACTTAGCAAGGATATACTATACATGGAGAGCTAGAAACACAAAAATATTTCAGGGTAGGATTGTAAAAATAGATGAGATAGTTGTACAAATCAAATGAGAAGTGTTAGAAAGAATAAATTTACTACAAATGTCAAAGAAAGCACAGAAATGTAGGGAGTTCATATGACAACTTACTTGTAATTAGTTTTTGTTTGTTGGAGGCCTAATTTCTATTCTGGAAATAAGGTGCTCTATAAGTGTAAATGATGTTTGAATTTAATGGTAATTCACATTGTTAACAATAAAAACCCATTGTAGTATGTTACGTCGAAGGAAAAATAAACGAGATGAGTCTACTTTATAGTTAGTTCACTCGGATGTTTGGGGACGATGCCCTGTTGTGTCCATAGGAGGGTATAAAATTTTTATTAGCTTCAGAAAAGGTATTTATGTTACTCTTATGAACTTGATAAATATTTGATTTCAAGTGATGTGGTAGTTTTTGAGATTTAAACATTCTTCTATACGTCTCCCATATCTACCATCAGGGGGAGAATCATGAATGGTTAATCTACCAGATCATAGGTGCTTTGATAATTGATAGTATAATCAAAATGAAGATATTTATTCTACAACTCTGACTCCTCCATTGAATACCAACCGACTATAGTATCTCATAATTCAACAACTGTAATCAACTATAGTGAGATCGCCAGTTGTTTAAGTTTTTTTTTTTTGGGTTAAACATAAAATTTAATTCAATCAAGTATTTAAACATGTACAATTTGACTCAATTGGACTCATGAGTCAGTTCTTAAAGTAATCATACTACTACTAACTATTCAAACTAAAACAAACTACAACACATTACTCCTATGTGCGGTAATTATTCAGAGGAGCTAGATGACTTTGCCATGTATAGAACTTCTGGCCATAAACATAACGATTAGATCAGTCATTTTGAGTATTTTTACTTTTTTCGGTGGTTGAAGGTCTTGAGGATATAATATGACTTGCGTTTATGGTCATTTTAGATTTTTGAGTGGTTCGGGATAAATTTAAAAGAATGATTCTCAATTTGGAAGCTTTAAGTTGGAAGAGTTGATAAGTTTGACTTTTTGTGTATTTGACCTCCAATCGGATTTTTGAAGGTTCTAATAGGTTCGGAATATAATTTTGGACTTGGGCGTATGCCCGAATTTGTAGTTGAATATTTCTAGAAGGTTTTGGCTCTAATTGGCGATAGTTGGCAATTTAAAAGTTTGAAAAGTTCATAGGTTTGACCGAGAGTTCAATTCGAGGCTATTCAGTTTAGATTGTTGTTCCGGGAGTTGGTATAGGTTGATTATGTCATTTAGGTGTCACGACCCAAAAACTGACCCAGTCGTGATGGCGCCTATCGTGAAACTAGGCCAACCACTTATTTCCAATTACTTCATTTACCAATTAAAAACTTGAGAAAAATTATATTTTTAGCAGAAATCCAATAAGATAAAAGTCAAAATCCAAAACATGCGGAAAGAAATACAATCCCGACCTCGGGTGTCACTAGTCATGAGCAAAAGTACTACAACTGTTCGAAATAAACAAGACTACATAGTCTGAGAATATCGAACAATTATGCTAAGAGGAAGATAAGGAAGGAGAAGGTGGAACTGCAGTCGCCAAACAGCTACCTCGCAATCTCCAAGAACAGTCCACGCCAATATGATCAGCAGCCGCTACCATGACCCGAAATACCTGGATCTACACACAAGGTGCAAGAGGTAACGTGAGTACACCAACTCAGTAAGTAACAAGTCAAACCTATGGGCTGACAGGTAATAATGAATCAAACCTCAGCAGGCAATAACATATAACTGAATAGGAAAGTAGACATGCTTACAGATCAAGTAAAGCTCCACAGTATTTAAATGCAATTGAACAGTACGAAGTTCAAAACTTAGAGATTTTTATATATACCAATGCACAACTAGCATGATCAATGTTACATGAACCTCCACTCACAAGTGCTCAATCACTCGGTACTGTATATGTCCATCCGACCCAGGGAAAATCCATCCTGGAATATATATCACTGACCGCAGTTATCTAGTACCGAGGACACAGGCCAATCCAGCCTCACGGAGAAGATCCATCTCCCGGTATAATACTTCAGACAAGATCCATATCCAGGGAAGATCCATCCCTCAATATCGTCAACTGCGCTCACTGGGGTGTAAAGACTTCAGAGGGGCTTCTCTCATTAGCCCAAGCGCTATAACAAAGCCAACGAAGGCTTGTTCAATATCTTGCTACGTTGTGCATCCCGATCCTATACTGCCACTCAATATCAGGCTCTCGGCCTCACTCAGTCATAATTCACCAGTCTCTCACACACGGGCTCAAAATGTCATGATATTAGCCTGGACAATAATATGATGTGTCAAATAGAAATAACCAAGACTGAGACATGATATTAGATGCATGAATAGGACTGAGTACATAATATCAACAAAAAAATGATATGACAGCAAGAAACGACCTCTTGGTTCTCAATAATATTAGCGTGAAGCCTTAACATGATAATCAGCATGGTTCACAGCTTATCAACTAAATCACGTAATTACATCACAGATATCGGTAAGAAAGAACCAACTAAGCGGTGCTCTGGAAGGATCCAGGTCGCGTTTCTTAGGGTGCACGCCCACACGCCCGTCCTTGGCATTGAGTCACCTTTATAATAATCATAGAACACATAGTTCGGGGTTTCGAACCCTCAGATTCAAGATTGGAAGCGTTACTTACCTCAAGCCAAGCCAAACTCTAGCTCGCGAACCCCTTTCCTCTCGATTCGGCCTCCAAATGCCTCGAATCTAAACAAAACCAGTTTATAACCATCAATATACGCTAAAGGAGTGAAACCCATAGAAAATTAATCAAATTACATCAAAAAATCCTGAAATTGACCAAATCGAACCCCTGGGCCAACATCTCGAAATCCGATAAAAATTACATCAATAGAATCCTCATCCTCCCACGAGTTCATAAATACCAAATATACCAAAATCCAACCACAAATGACCCCTCAAATCTGAAAGTACAAAAGTGGGGTGGGGGGGAGGGGTTGAATTGTATATTTTTAAACTTAATCGATGTTAGTTGACTAGTAATTCAATTAGTCGACTAGATGTAATAGACTAGCAGTAGTAACAACAGAATATAAGATGCTGAAATTAAATGTAGGAATTAAAGACACCAGAATTTTTATACTGGTTCGGATTCAATGTGAATCCTAGTCCAATCCCCTTGGGTTGCAAGGGAGTTCTCTTTAGTAAATGAGTTTCTTCGAGTACAAAGAGAATGATGTGATAGCTCAGTTCCTATATCACTTGTCTCTTTTGATACAATGCCTCACTAATGTTGTTCTCTTTTTTTTTTCTCTAACTTATTACACAACAGATCTTAAAGAGCTACAATATTTGTTTGCAGTAGAACAAAGAGAGGGTATTTGGTTTGATCAAAGTATATTTTGCTAAGGGCGATTACAGGTTTAAATACTTAGAGAGAGGCTCAAATTCTGGAAGCATTTGCAAACCCAAGAGATTTGGTCCTTGGAAAGAGATTGATTCTTTCCAAGAATAAAGATGTTCTGCAACAGCCCGAAATCTTGACTCTCCATAATTAGATACTTGATTGAATATTCAGAGAGTTCTTGATTTATTTGTTTCCTTTAGTTAAACCTCGATTGATTTGTCAAATTTGCATGATTGATTGCTTCTTCCTTTAATCGCGCCTTCTTTCCTTGATGGCTTCTATTTGATTCCACTAATCTTGACAGCTACCCAAGAGTTCCTATACAAGAAGCACATATATTATTTTTATCATTAAAATTTTATCTAACAATATCTCCCTTTTTGATGATGGAAAAATAATATATGTATAAACATCAGTTGACTTCCCTGTAGTTTGCTCGCCCTCGATACGAGTAGTTAGCTGGAGGCGCATGTAGTCGACTGCTTCAGGAAAACTTGCTCCCCCTCAATACCAGTAGTTAGCTGGAGGCGCATGTAGTCGACTTCTTCAGGAAAACTTGATCCCCCTCAATAGGAGCAGAACCTACATCTGCACATAATTCATATATCCTTTCTTCCCCTTTTTGACATCAGCAAAGAGGGAATAACAAAACAATATGCATAAACATAATCCATAGCAGAATGTGCAGGTAGAGTTAGAACATAACTAAAACAATAAAAAAAACATCCACAGATTGACATCGCAGTCCAAAAATAGCATAGGAAAAAATAATTGTCTTAAACTTCCACACTAATGACACAGAAAATAGATAAGAATGTTACAAACAGCCTCCTTTAAGCGATCAAAGCTGGCGTTGGCTGAGATACTCATTCCATCAAGCCTGTCATGAACCTACTTGAAAGCTTTGACATCATTTTCCTTTACTCTGAGAACTGCAACACGTATCTTAGAGACATCAAACCCTTTTTCCTTGGAGATATCATGAATGGTGCCAACAATGGACTGGGTGGCAATGAAAAGATCCTTGATTGCAGAGAGCTGATTCCCAATGGAGCTAATTTTCTCAGCAAGGTCAGAGTTACTGGGGCTAGGATGGGAAGCAAAAAGTTTGGGCTTGGAGTCTATATGAGCGATCTTGGCATCAAATTCCTGTTTTTTTACCCATAAGCCCTTCACACACACATAACCCATACTTGTAAAGGCTTGAGAGTTGTATGATTTTGAAGCAGTGGTAAAGGAGATGTAATTGGATTGAAATCTCATTTTGGTTCCACCGTTCTTGGTTTCTTTTTTTTAGTTAAAAAAATGCCAAATCCATTTTGATGTTTAAGGAAGACACTAGTCTTACAAACTAAATAGTAATAACACTTGGTCTCACATTTAATCTGTTGTACGAAAATAGTTGAGATAAGACTTATCTTAAGTCATGGCACATGGCATAATGAGTCCTTACCTTGCCACATGGCATGATGACTAATGAGTCATTTTGTCATGGTGGCTTTTTGCCACTTTTTAGATGTGTATATTTTATAAATTTTTATCCACTTATTAGTTAATCGGATAATATTTCGTTACCTGATAATTAACTAATTACCCGTATAATTTAAAAATTATCATAAATTATTTAAAATTCTATTTCTTTTTAAAATTCTCCATATATTATACTACCGTGGTCATATGGTACCTTGCATAGTACTAGTTTATAATTATCGGGTATTATCGCTCAACCCGTATTTTATTCCAAATTGACCACTTTCAACGAAACTCGTCTTTTTTAATCCGTTTACCCTCTTATTCTTCATAACACTTACTTATTGCTTGCTTTAAATAGCATAAGTACGTTAGCGTCAAGATGATCCCATCCCTCAGTCTACATCGGTTAACTGAAAACGAAATTTTAACGTACAATACTTCAGGGTGCAACATCGTCGTAACGTAATACTGGGAAATGTGACATTACCGTAATGTAATACTGCTGGGTGCAATACTGTCGTAACTTAATAGTGCTAAGCATAACATTGACGTAATACTGTGGGACGTAATAGAGAGAGTATGTATATATAGTATTTCGAAAACCATGTAAAATAAGGCAAGAGTTACAATTGTAAAGTAATTATGGAACCAAGTACTAATCAGCATAAAATCAATGCAAGTACTCCTTTAATTATGGAGCAATCAACCAACGATAAGGGGCATAAAATATTTAAGGAAAGAAATCAAGTAGAGCATCATGTACAGAATAGACAATTAGGGGTAAGTACATAGGGGTTCAATTAAGGAAACAACTAATGGAGAATCAGTACAATCCATGGTTAACCAAATAAGGTAAGAAACACAATAAAACTGCAGAATATGGAGACAATCGAAAATCAGCACATGGTAAATCAGGGAATCAAGGATTCGAAATTACTGATTTAAGGAGAGTAACATGGGTTCCCATGAATAAGCAAATAAACCAAGTTAAAATAGGAGAATCGAAAGTCTAAAGTGAAATTTTCAAATCATGCCAAGAAATAGGGACCTTAGAGTCAATCAAAAAGAGAGTCACGAGTCATGTTTTTAACATATAAATAGAGTGAGATGTGAGTAACCAAACATAGCAAGAAAAGGGGCAAGTCTTGACAAGTCAAGACGAACACAAGCACATAGAGCTAATGTAAGTAGGCATAAGGAACTTAATAGAAACACATTCGAAGTGAGATAGTCACAGGAATTCAAATAAGTGCAGGCCAATCACAAAATCAAATGAAGAAACCTAGAAGAATTAGGGCTTTCAACATAGGCGAGGTTAAAGAGAAGACAGAAACCCAGAATCCGAAGATTTGCACAAAGGGAACAAGAGATTTCGAAAAGAACTTCTACACTTAAACAAACAGCCTCATACCCAAAACCATAAGATTTTCAACAATAGAAGTGTTTTTAAAAAGAGGATAAATAAACAGATTGGACAAAAACTCAGGCAAACAAACATTCGCTTAATAAACAATCAAAAGAAATTAGGGGGCTAAAAATGCAAACTCAGGCAGAAGGATAATACGAGCAAACACACAAAACATATCGAAAAATCAAAGAAAGGTTTCGAAATAACTTAACAAAAACCCTAATCGAAAACATAAGGAGTTTTGAAAGCGGAGCTTTAAAAGAAACTTCAAGAAAAATGCTTAAAAGTTCAGAGCAGACATAGGTCTGAAACAAATCTAAGAGGAATTGAGAGAACCTTGAAGGTTAGGGTTTCAGAGGAACCCTAAGTGGTGAGAAAGGCTTTGAAAACCATCGATTTAAGCAGGAGAGTCAAGAGTCAGACTCAAACATCCATGGCTGGCCGGAGAAAGGTCAGAGACGCCCAGAGAACAACTGTAAACCGGAATCGACCAAGGTATGGACCAAGATCTTTCAAGATCTAGCCTTGAAACTATAATAATTGAACACGTAGAAGCCATGAGAGGTGGATACAAGCCTCTAATGACTTTGGAAGCCATGGATTTGAGAGGTTTCAAAGTTGGAGTTTGATGGCGGCGGCTAGGGTTTGATCGAGTCTCATAGAATTGAGGGAGAAGGGAATTCAAGGGCAGCTGAAATGAGAAGAATGGGTGGGGTTTGGGGGGTTGTTGAATTAAAAAGGGCAAGGAATTATGAGGACTGTTGATCTTTTATATCAACGACCGGGATTTAGTGGGTCTTTGGGTCGGGTAGGTGGATTTAGGATTTGGTTATGGTATTTTAATTCGACATTGGGCTGGGATTGGGGTTTGAACCGGTTATAATTGAAATACAAATGGGGCTACCCTTTAAATAGCTATTTTTCCTTGTTTGATTTTTAAAAATAGTAAAATAATTTCTGAAAATAAATTAAGGGTAGTAATATGATTAATAGAACATAATTAACTATTCAAAATACCATACCTAATTTTTATGAATATAAACGTAATAAATCTTAAAAAGGCTAATATTGTAATTACATAAAATTTAACTTTAAAAATACTAAATGACCTTGTAAAAATATGAAAAAAATTATATTAGCCAAATTTTAATACAAATATGAAAATCCAGTAAATGAATCTCCAAAAATAATAATTTTGGGAATAATTATTGGGTTTTTACAGATAAAATAGGGCGTTAAATTGATGAAAAATCTTTAAAAATTAAGGAAAAAATAGTAAAATATTTGGACATGCTTACATATACATGCACATACTATTTTGAAAGTATTTTGTATATTAAAAATATATAGGAAAAAATTAGGTATCAACAGCTGCCCCTCTTTACTCGGGAATGATGAAAGAGTTGTCGGATAAAGATATGATGACCAATTTTGACCAAATGAAATGGTTCGAGGAGGCTTAGGTTGTGACCTAGGTTTTGAGCTACATACGTATCCCTGGTTCTATAGGAATCAGGTCACATGTAGTTCAGGATCCGTCGGCGGAGTATGTCGATGGAGAATTTTCAAGAACGGACGCAATATTCAGGATGGGGATGGATAAGGTTTGACATGGACGCGGGAATTGGAGCGGTATAGATCCTGCCGAGATGGTTTTTGCTCACCGTTTTACCTGCAAATAAGCAATACAAGCACATATTCTGCGTAAATTTAAGCATGATACAATTTCCTATCGGACCATGAAGATTGTCTTCGGACGGTTAGAATGATGTCCTTAGACCATGATGTCCTGGGCCAATAAATGATTCACGAGCCATGAAATGATGATTTAGGGCTATGAGGATGGTGCCTCTGAACCATAGTGCTTTTGAATAATGATATACAAAATATTAAAAGGGGTCCTTAGGCCATGACATGGTGTTCTCGGGCTATGAAAATGGTGCCTCCGAACAATGAAACCTTTGGATAGGTTGGCAACTTTTCAGCCCATGAGATGCGATATTTGGCGATCTTTCAGCCCATGGGATGCAGTAGGTGGCGATCTTTCAGCCATGCAAGTGTAAATAAGGCGGCGATCTTTCATCCATGCAAGTGTAAATGAGGTTGCGATTTTTCAGCCATGCCAGTGTAAATAAGGCGGCGATCTTTCAACCATGCAAGTGTAAATAAGGCGGTGATATTTCAGCCATGCAAATGTAGAGTTAGCAATCTTTCAGCCAAGCAAATGTAGAGGTGGCGATCTTTCAGCCGTGCAAGTGTAGAGGCGGCGATCTTTTAGCTATGCAAGTGTAGAGGTGGCGATCTTTCAGCCGTGCAAGTGTAGATGTGGCGATCTTTCAGCCGTACAAATGCGGATGGAGACAACGTTTAGTCTCGGAAGGCAGAATAGTAGCTTTATGCAATGTAGAAATACAGATGAAGACATCCTTTAGTCTTGGAAGTCAGAATGGTAGCCTTATGCAATGCAGAAATGCAGATAGAGACAACGTTTAGTCTCGGAAGGCAGAATGGTAGCCTTATGCAATGCAGAAATGCAGATGGAGACAACGTTTCGTCTTAGAAGGCAGAATGGTAGCCTTATGCAATGCAGAAATGCAGATGAAGACAACATTTATTCTCGGAAGGCAGAATGGTAGTCTAATGCAATGCAAAACTGCAGATGGAGACAACGTTTAGTCTTGGAAGGTAGAATGGTAGACTTATACAAGAAATAAAAGGGCAAGTGGCAATAGAGTTTTCTTAGCTGATAGCGGATTGCGGTATCGTGACTGCTGGGGACATCGTGACATATAGAATGCCACTGGTGCGTGTGGATAGCAAATGTTGGTAAGTGCAATAGTTCTGAGAGTTGTATTCCTAAACAATGTTTGTCTCGTGAGTGTATAGTATGTCAGATGCTTTCGCAATTCAAGTTCCTATACCTAAAGAAAAATCGTGAGTTTTGTAGAGGGGGGAGGTTAGTTCATATCCTCGTTGGCTCTCCTTGACCTGTTTGGTTTTGATCTGGTGATATTGTACGTATCATTGGGGTAGCGTTGCTAAACAAGATGATTTTAGAAATAAACATACATGATTTTTTAAAAATATGACAGAATTATACAATTAAGAAACAATTTTTTAGATAAACCGACAACTGTGACATGGCTCAAGACATTGAGACCTCTCTTGCTACAGAATTTTAAGGGTACTCCTCAAAATTATACCCCGGTTAATGGGCTGATAATTTTGATGGTTCCTTGCGATGATCGGCTGAAATCATTTCAGAATTTTGAGGGTCCTCCTCAAAATTCTGCCACAGTTTCCAATTGCGGGGGGG
>MU677045.1:3019-14352 GCA_026770625.1 Nicotiana glauca | reverse complement strand
ATAAAGTTCAAATAATATCAAAGCGATAACATTTAGCACATTAATCATGAACATGTAGGATCAGATATAAACAAATTCAACAATTATTCCGAGCTCGAATTCTTAAACCCTGAACCGAAGTTCTGGGTTTGTTTTCCCTAGCAGAGTCGCCAGAGCTCTCACACCTCCTTTTTTTTATGAGTTTTTACACCCCGCGAAGGGCGTAAAGGAGTTTTTTCAATTAAAGGACAGTCGGAACATGATTTATTATTATTTATTCAGAGTCGCCACTTAGGAGATTAATGGTGTCCCAAGTTACCGATTGAATCCTGAACCGATGAAAATATGACTCCGTTAACAGTCCGCGAATCAAAAATCCGGATAAGGAATTCTGTTAACCCGGGAGAAGGTGTTAGGCATTCCCGGATTCCGTGGTTCTAGCACGGTCGCTCAACTGTTGCATTTGATTTTATCTGATTTCAATACATGTTCTATTTTTATGTGCCTTTTATTAATAACCCGCTTTATTAAATTTATTACTTATTTTACAAGAATTACAACGTCGTGAAAATGTATCTCGAACCACGCCGTACCAGTACGCCCGTGGCTTTTTACACATTTCGACTTCGTTGAGATTTGGATTTGGGTCAAATAAATGTGCACCCGTATTTAGGAAAATAATATTATTAACACCCGCTTCTAAAGCGACTACGCGTTTATTAACTTTGGGGGAGACCGTGAAATTCGCTAAACGATCCATCCCGATTCTAAATATTTTTTGTAAACAATTATTAAGGGCCCCACAATTTTTTTGGCGGGGCTCGTCTTAGATCATTATTATATGGATATCCTAAAAGGTCTTAAAATTCTTTTATTGTTGGTGATTTCTACTTCTCAATTTAATTTCTTTATCGTTTGACTGAGCAGGCCAACTTTCACGTGAATTTGGGCCTAAGGGATGCGTAATAGTCCAATGTCAATAATTGTTAGCTCCTTGTAAACCAGTCCCTTGAAAGGAGGCCCAATTTGAATTCTTTTACAGCTGTTGAACATACTCGAGTTCAAGTTTGGGCAAAAATACTTTGAAGCTTCAATTCTTAGGACCAATTTGATACCTAGATCTATTGGACGTTTTTAAATTCTTAGGGCAGAAAATGATGTATCGTACAGTAAACTAGCATATTCAGAACTACTAAATTAGATGACAGTTTTTTTTAGTTTGGTTACTCAGAGTGATTTCCAATTCAACTTACAATGACTATCCTTTTAATGAAAACAAAGTCAATCAAATTATACTGAAACATCACTGAATGATATTATACAATCTTAATACTACAGCTATCACCAAATGAGACATCATGAACTCACGAGTTCTAACAGTCCTACTTAGTCCAATTTATACAAATTATGACAAGTTTAAATTATTCAAATCTCAATATCATTATTACATGTCCAACATTGCCTAAAATTCAAATTGAAAATGAAATGAACTTTGGCAAACTAAGGTAAGAAATAAAACTGCTTGCACTTCGATTCCCCTTCGATTCTATATACATTTCAATTGACATTTCATATATCACTCAAGGTTGAGACGAATACCTGGAATTAAAAAATGATGAATCAGAAATCAGCTGAACAACAGTGAATAAAACATCAACAACAAGAATGAATTTGGATCGAAAAACAGCTTCTCAATAGAGCACTTTCAGCACAGAATAATTTCAGCACTCAATTTGATTTAAGCTGATTCAAACAAACTCAGAATTGTCCCCAAAAATCAACTAATAGACCTCCGAGATTTCCAGAACTTAGAAGAAGAGAATTCAGCCATCAAAACAATGAAATTAGACTAGAACTCTATAATGAGCAGTAGTATTTTTGGATTTTATGAAGTTTTCTAGTTTTTTTTTTATTTTGGATTGAATTTTGATCTAGAAGAAGAAAGTTTGGTTCTGTAAAAGCTTAATTTCAGATCTGGAATTTGCTAGCTATTTTTGAGGGAATTTTTGAATGCCCAAAAACTTTCTGATTTTCCCTGGGGTTTCTAAACTTGTGAATCAAGGCATTGGGGTGCCTTTTTATATGCACAAATTGGGGCAGAATATTCTAGAAGTTCCTCACACTTTTTCTCTTTTCTAATTTTCAGATTTCTTTTATTTAACCCTTTATTTTTAACTTGTTGTTCAAGTTACTGCACTTCAAATGTAGGAACTTACACTAAGACCCTAATTAGAAAGTTCTGGAAGGTTCTACCTTCATCTGCCCTATTCCTATGCCATTGTAAATGCCTATAGTACCGTTACTTGTATTCCACAATTACCAATTTGGCAAAACATGTCATTTTCAGACCCTAAAATACCCTCAAAACAGTCTGAAAATTACAACCTAAATTAATTGAACCCAATCCCTCACCTCATTTATGATTTAACCCAAGTTAACTAAACAAAATGACTTCCTCAGCTATAACCAATTCACCTTTTCTAAACATCTTCTTATTTAAAACTAAATTGAATTAAAAACTGGATTAATCAATATGAACTGTAATTAACACAGATCGAATCCCAAGTTCAAACTTCATATAAATAGAATCAAGAAGGAAACCTAATTACTCTGTCAACAAATAACAACTGAACATTCAAACTATCACCAATCAAATCGAATCAGAATTTAAGTAAAGAAGTGAAGATTAACCTAACATGAATTATCCTAAAACACTGCAAACAATCAAGGAGGGAGAATTGATGCTAAACTTTGACTGAAAACTAAAACAATGCTTAATTAAAAAGACAAAGCAAATCATGTAGAAGCAGGGACTGAAGAACAGGATTATGAAGAACTTACTATAAATTAATCTTCAAACAAAATCCTTCGAGATTAACTTCGACTTAATGTTATAGGTCCATCTCATAATAGATAAACTCATAACATTAACTTGAGTCAACTCGTCTTGACAAATCGACAAATCAGTTTGAAGCTATGACCCTAGATCCACAGTTAATAAACTTTAGAGAGATTAGAAGGGTTTTGAATAAGGATTCGTGGAAGGGGAGGTGAGGGGTCATTTGGTATCGATTTTTGTAAGATTTGGACGAACTAGGGTTTTTCGCCATTTTTCAGATCTGAAATTCAAAGATTTGGGCTGGGTTTTGGGAGAAGATGATGATGGATATGGAACGAGGAGGAAGAGAGGATCATGGGGTAGAAATGTGGGGTTGATTAGACCTTCGCCGCCGACGGAGATGATTTCCGGCGGCGGTGTAACGACGGGGTGAGTTTGGGTACGAGGAGGGTGAGTTTTTGTCTTTGATTTTGTTGAGTATTTATTACACATTTATGTAAATTAATCAATAAATCCTGTACCGTTGATTCCATGTCCTGAACGGTCGATATTAAAAAGGTATTGGCCATGCGACGTCGTTTACTCCTCCTCAGAAACGGATCGAGTTTGGGGGAATTGAGTTGGGTTCGAAATGGGTTCTGAGGAATTTTGGCCAGACCGGGCGTGGGGTGGGTTCTTTTGACTTGGGCCAGTCGGATTTAAACGCAAAACTGGCCCAAAACTGAGTCTTCAAATAAGACCACTCCTTTTAGTTTTTCCTTTTATTTATTTTTTATTTAAATTGTTTTTGTGTATATATTTTTTCATTTTGTATTTTTTGTGTTATTTATTTTTTTCTAATTTTTACAAAGATGCAAAATTAAGCTAACAATTAAGCTAAGACTAATTAATGCATGAAATTTATTTAATAACAATTTTGCGATAATTTCACAATAACAATGCTAAAGTGAACTATTTTTTGCATTTTCTTCATATCCTCTTCTAAAAAAAATTAATCCCTAATTAATATTAACTTATGAAATTAATTTGTAAATGCAGATGCATATTTTTTGTATTTTATATGAATTGACATGCAACCAATAAACACAAAATTCAACAAAATTCACAAATATTTGTAAAAATCATTTCATTTGAAACTTTTGGAATAATTTGCTTAGGGCAAAAATTACGTGCTCACACCGCAGAACTGACTTCAATTTTAACCAACATTTTGCCTCACTCTGCGGCAGATATGCGGCCCGCATTACGATTATGCGACCGCATTCTGGACCGCATTTCTTGCATTTTTCTGGAAACTTATTCTTGACTTTTTAATGCATTATTCAATCCAAAAAGGTCCGCGCCGCGGTGAGCTTGCGAGTTTTTGAGTAGGGATTTCACATGCTCCTAACTTGGCACCACGAAATCCAGGTTTTTGAGTAGGGATTTCATGGGGCCTTACAAAATTGTTGAATAACCTCTGAATGGTGCGCTTCTGAATAGGATTTGCAAACCCTGGGTATTCTCCTTTTGCTAAATATTCCTTGATATCATGAAACCAAGGCTTTCTATCTGCCTCTTCTTTAACATGGGCACAATAAGCTGGCTGTTCATTAATGTTTACTGGAATGGGATCAATGAAGTTTTAATCCTGATGTTGTATCATGGATGACAGGGTAACCAATGCATTGGCGAATTCATTCTGGATTCTGGGAACATGCCAGAATTCTGTCTTTGTGAACCTCTTCTTCAGTTCCTGCACATGGTGCAGATACGAGAGTAATTTAGAGTTCTTGGTTGCCCATTCTTCTCGGACGTGATGTATGAGTAAGTCTGAATCTCCAATTACTAGCAACTCTTGTATGTTCATGTCAATGGCCATCTTGAGCCCTAGGATACAGGCTTCTTATTCGTCCATATTGTTGGTGCACGAGAACTTGAGTTTGGCAGACACCAGATAATGCTAAACGGTTTTTGATATCAGGACTGCTCCTATGCCGAGTCTTTTGAGATTCGCTGCTCGTCGAAAAACATTCTGCAGCCATCATAGGATTTTGCAATGTCTTCTCCTATGAATGATACCTCTTTATTAGGAAAATATGTCTTCAGGGGTTTGTATTCTCCATCCAAAGGATTTTCTGCAAAGTGATCTACTAGTGCCTATCCCTTGATTGCCTTTTGAGTCACATAGACAATGTCAAATTCACTCAAAAGGATTTGCCACATGGCTAGCTTGCCAATGGGCATGGGCTTTTGAAAGATTTAATTCAAAGGGTCCATCCTTGATATAAGATATGTAGTATAGGCACAGAAGTAGTGCCTCAACTTCTGGGCCACCTAGGTCAGAGCACAACAGGTACGCTCTAACAGAGAATACCAGGCATATGGAGTGAACTTCTTACTGAGATAGTAAATGGCCTGCTCTGTCTTTCTCGTTTCATCATGCTTCCCTAGGACACAATCGAAGGCACCATCTAATACTGCGATATAGAGTAGCAAAGGTCTACCTGGCTCAGACGAGACTAAGACCAGTGGTGTTGACAAGTATTCCTTGATTCTATCGAAAGCTTTTTAGAAGTCATCTATCCATTTAGCAGCGGCGTCCTTCTTTAACATCATAAAGATTTGCTTATAGATAACTGTAGATTATGCTATAAACCGGCTGATGTAGTTGAGTCTCCCCAAGAAACTCATCACGTCCTTCTTGTTCTTTGGCGGCGGAAGTTCCTGAATGGCCTTGACCTTTGATGGATCCAGTTCTATTCCCCGGAAAATCACAATAAACCTGAGCAATTTTCGGCAGGAACCCCAAATGCACACTTTGTGGGATTTAATTTCGGGTTGTACCTTTGCAATCTATTGAAAAACTTCCTCAAATCTTCTATGTGATCAGTGGCCTTCTTCGGCTTGATGATAACATCATCTACATACACCTATATCTCTTTGTGTATCATATCATGAAAAATAGTAGTCATGGCCCTCATGTGGGTGGCCTTTATATTCTTTAACCCAAACGACATCATCTTGTAGTAGTACATTCCCCATGGCATAATGAAAGCCGTTTTCTTAGCATCTTCTTCATCTATCCAGATCTAATGGTAACCAGTGGAACAATCCACAAATGATTGCAATTCATGCTTGGCGCAATTGTCGATCAGGATGGTATGTTTTGCAAAGGGAAGTCGTCTTTCGGACTGGCCCAGATGAGATCCCGGTAGCCGACACAAACTCTGACCTTCCCGTCCTTCTTTGGTACCGGCACAATGTTAGCTAACCACATCGGATACTCAACTACCCTTAGAACTTTAGCTTTGACCTGCTTGGTGACTTCTTCCTTGATTTTCGAACTCATATCAAGTTTGAACTTTCTGAGCTTCTGCTTTACAGGTGGACATGTCTAATTAGTTGGCAGTTTGTGTGCAACAACAGATGTACTTAGACCAATCATGTCATCATACGACTAGGTGATTATGTCCACATATTCTCTTAGAAATTCTATGTAATCCCTTTTTTCTGATGACGATAAGTGAACGCTGATTCGTGTTTCTTTGACATTCTCTTCATCCCCCAGGTTAACAATTTCGGTCTCATCTAGGCTGGACTTTGTCCTGTTTTCAAAATTCTCAACTTCCTTAATAATCTCTTCCGGTATGTCATCTTCCTCTAAATCTATGTCTGTTTGTTGCGTTATCTCATTGCACGTCACAGTCATTAGTTCATGAAGATACGTAACAGTAATGCTACATGAGTACAGTAATGAGAGAAAATAATAAGAGTGTTAATTTATAAGGAAAATCAAAATGCTTTGATAAATTCCATAACCGTTTAGCACATTGAAGATTTTATTGCGGAAATTTAAAGTAAGTAAGGAAAGTTAACTAGTAAAAAATAAAGATAGTGCATGATACTTGTTCAGCCTTGCTACCTCGAGGCTCGCCGTGCTCTGGTGGTTCTGACGGTCTAGATATTGAGGCATGCTCCTCTACCTATAGCCTGTATGGAAGGGCTTTCCTCTCTCTCCTCCTCGAAAATGACACAACAACCCATATCATCTTCTTCCAATAACAAATTTGTCAGTGCTGCCAGTGCTTCCTCTTCTTCTGACCCGTAGATAACTTTGGCTAGTTGCAAAGTTTCTTCCAAGTGTGGTATTGGCTTCTCCAATGGGTCTTAAGGACCGCGCCATGGCAGTGACCAGTCGTTGAATTCTTTCCAGGTATACTCATATCCCAGACCGAAGGTGATGCCATGTTTCTTTAGTTTTATAGGCTTAGCGATTCCTTAGAGGTTCTTGCCAAGCCCCTTGCCAAGTTCGTACCCGCTCTAGTTCAATATGCTTTGAATTTTGTTGTCCCACCATTTGTCCTTGTCAACAACATTGCCTCGCTCGATGTGGTGATAGGTCTCCCCGCCTATCTTTCTTCTGCCTCCTATTGTTGGGATGGTCTGGCGACTATATATGGGAATGCTATCGTCACCGTGAATGATGTGATTCCACTCAAACTTTATTGCCTGATGTAGTATAGATTCTACGGCCCCAACGGTATTAATCTATGGTCATCCCAACAACAGATTGTAAGATGCTTGCACGTCTATCACTTAAAAATCCATATCAAACCAAGTATGCCCCATTTGCAAAAACTGGCTAATTTCCCCAATGGTGGACCTTTAGGAACCGTCGAAAGATTTTACGTTGATGGCCCCATCCTTGATCTTATGCAGTCTCTTTCCCAATGTTCCGAGTGTTACCAACAGACAAATGTTGAGGCTGGACCCTTCATCAATCAGGATTTCGGTGATAAAATAAGCTTCGCATTGCACGGTGATATGCAAAGCCTTGTTGTGACTCAACCCTTCTGGTGGTAGCTCATCTTCATGAAAAGTGATCTTGTGACTTTCCAATACCTGTCCTACCATGTTAGCCATCTCTCCACCAGTGATATTGGCTGGTACATATGCTTCACTCAGCACCCTTAACAGGGTATTCTTGTATGCATCGTAATTCTATAGCAAAGCAAGGATAGAAATTTACGCTGGTGTTTTGTTCAGCTGATCAATGACCGAGTATTCCTTGGACTATATCTTACTCTAGAGGTCATATGGCCTAGTCTCGGTGATGGTTCGCCGACTAGAGGCCTGCTTGCTTGACTCAGCCAAATATTTCGGGGTATAAACCTTTCCAATTTTCGTTATACCCTATGCCGCAACAGCTTCTCTGAACATGACCTTGCCTTTCCTTCTTGTCTCGGCTATGTAGTCCCAAGGTATATCATTTGTATGGAATGGTGTAGAGGCCGACATTGCCACTAGAATTGGCATGGCTATCATTACTCTGAACGGAGCATGCACCTTGGGCAGTAAAACTACAACTTCGAAGGGTGTAGGTGTATTTGCTGTGTCACGCCTCCTTTTTCCGCTTTTTATTCGACTTTTACTACACCTCGAGAAGAAATATAGTAATAAAGGAGTTTTTCCAATTTAAGGACAATCGAAATGGGATTCGTTTTTTTTTTATTAAAGATTCAGAGTCGCCACTTAAGAGATTTATGGTGTCCCAAGTCACCAGTTTGAATCCCGAATCGAGGAAGGGTTTGACTCTGTTACAGTCTGCGAACTAGAAATCTGGATAAGTAATTCTGTTAATCCGGGAGAAGGTGTTAGGCACTCCCGAATTCCGTGGTTCTAGCACGGTCGCTCAACTGTTGTATTGGTTTTTATCTGATTTCTATATATGTTCCATTTTTTATGTGCATTTATTAATATTTCACTTTATTATTTAATTTTACAAAGAATTACAACGTCGTGAAAATGTATCTCGGACCGCGCCGTACCAGTACGCCCGTGGCTTTTAATATATTTCGACTTTGTTGAGACTCGGATTTGGGTCACATAAATGTGCACCCGTATTAAGAAGGTAATATTATTACAAATCGTGCCTAAAGTATCTACGTCTTTGTTAACTTTGGGAAAGACCGTGAAATTTGCTAAACGGTCCTTCCGAATCTAAGATCTTCATAACAATTTATTTGAGGGCCCCGCAATTGTGTATTTAATGCAGCGAGGCTTATCTCATTTTGATTAAGGTCATACCTAAAGTATACTATATTTTCTATGTGTTTTGTCTCTAATAACAAAGAGAGAATCTTAATTGTTTATCATGACTTAATAGTTTTACATTTTTGGGGCCACAAACTTATAAGAGTCTAGGCTTTATTTCACATTAGGCTTGACTACAGCCCATGGTCCAATTTAGATCGGGCTGAAATCAAACCTGGCCAGTTGTGAAAATATTAGGCCTAATGGCCCAGAACAGTCTACTTTTGATATTATGTAACCAGGCCCATGTACTTGCTGAATTTGGGCCATTCAATAGGGCCTTGACTCACAATTAACCAACAGAAGATATCCTTTGTTTCATTTCAGATTATCACAATTTTAAAATCGAATTCAGACTAATTTATATGCTTAACTATAAGAAACTTTCCTTTATTTAACTCAAATTTATATACAGAATTTAATCTAATGAGACGAAATTTCGGAATCAGATCAAACTTATTATTATATCACAAGTACTGTTCTACTAAGCATTTGAAGTTATTTTTAAACATTAATTATTTTAAACTAAACTATTTGCAATCAAAGCCGAACTGTTTCAGACCTAAGACATTATTTCAGTAGTAATATCAAATTGACAGATGCTATTCATATTTAGTTTCCAATTGGAACAGTTATGGACTTGCAATTTCTCAACCAGTCGTACGTCTAAAAGGATCTATTATTTAAAAAGAAACACTATAGATGTTCATGATTTCAGAGTTATAATATAAAATCTAAGTTCAGTTATTACTTCTAACTTTTGTTCTAATAGTTTATTTTGTCCTATCAATTATTGAAACTGCATGTTCTATATACAAATACACAATCTGTCAGAAAAGGGATTCAAAAAGTACAGTCCAATCCAAATTTAAGTACAAATCAGGCTATTCCTAATGAATACACACTGTAACTAAATTCTACAAAACATCAGATTAACTTCGTAAAATAAACTAAAATTCTTAAAGGAACATTTTCACTTCATTTTCTTCATCTCGTAACTACATCAACGAGCAATAAGGAGTGTACCTAGAAACGAAAATGAATCAATGAGATCTTGGAAAAGCAGGGATCAGCAATCAACAACAACACATCAATCGATCAGATACAGCTCCAGCAAACCAGACTCAAACCATAGTGATGATAAACCAGTAGAAAAACCAACAGATACTAAATCAAACCACAAATCAACACTTCGACTCAGCACAGTCCCAATCCCATAATACTTTGATCACCAAAGCCAAATAGAAGAGAAGCACAGACTCAAAATTGCCTTAGAATCAATGAAACAATGATGCTTTTTATGATTTTTAAGTTTTGATGTGAGGAAATGCACGAATTGAGGTTGCAAACAGCAGAAAAACGTTTGAGTGAATTTCAGATTTTCCAAATTTCTAAACTTATTAAAGGCAGGCTCATGAAGCCTATTTATAGAGTATTAAGGGAGGGAGATTTGAATTTCAGACTTACATATTAGTCCCTCCCTTTATTTCAATTTAAACCTTATTCTTTTCGTTAACTGATCAGTTTTACCCCTTTATTTGTACAAAATTCCCCCTTTTCCCCATCTAGAATGTTCTATTTTACTGGTTTTACCTTTCTACCCCCACCTCTAAGTGATTTTTACAGCATTACCCTTTTATTATGTCTGAAATGTCCTTAATCCCTTAGGTATTTTACAATTAGACCATTTAGTATTTCCAACTCTACCCCTACCTCCTTAGAATTATTGCCAATGAACCAAATGACATTCCCCAAACTAACCCTGACTTCCCATCTCTATTTACCAATTAACCTTATTGCTTTTAACCTTTTACCCCCTTAGACTTACTCAAATTGCGAAATTATCCTAACACTATATTTCAGAATTCGAACTCGTGATATACTTCAGCTATAACCAATAACCCTAATTATTTATGTGAATTATCACTCATTTATTTTCAGAAACTAAACTAACACAAACAAATTACTGACAATCCAGACTTCTAATTATCCATTTCAATTTTAAAATAGAAGCAGAAATCGAAATCATGATAGTCAGGGTCTAGAACTTCTAGAAACTAATCAAATAAGCTTTTAACCCTAATTAATATCAATATTCTGCACAAAAATCTATCAAAGGCTATTAAAATCTATTTAATTCCTAAGATTAATATCAGAATTTGTTTATTAAGATTTTATTCTTCTCTTTTTTTTAGTTCAAAACAGATCAGTTTCAACCAACCAAAAATTAATAATCAGAAAATACAATCATTTTATCAAGAATCAGAAGAAAACAACACACGCAATCAAGAAAGAAAGAAAGAGAATACTTAGCTTTCTTTTTCTTTTTATTTTCCGATAATCTTGTCTCTTTTTTTTCTTTGCTTTTCTTTTCTTCTATTTCTTTAGCTGGTAGTCCGTTAGACTTCAGGAAAGGCAAACTCTTGATTTTTCGGGGTCA
>MU677043.1:3225-15345 GCA_026770625.1 Nicotiana glauca | reverse complement strand
AATATCTCTACGATAGAGCCGTTAGGCACGATTTTAATTAAAATTATTTCCTTAAATACGGGTGTGCATTGATTGCAACCCAAATCCAAATCTCGACAAAGTCGAAGTGCGTTAACGGAAACGGGTGCCTGGATGGCAACGTGGTCGAAAACGTACTTTCACAATATCGCAAGTCTTTTCAAAAAATAAATAATAATTAAAAGTCTATAATTAAAAGCACATAGATTAGCATGTAATAAAAATCAGATAAAATAAAAAATACAACAGTTAAAGCGACTGTGCTAGAACCACGGAGCTCGGAAGTGCCTAACACCTTCTCCCGGGTTAATAGAATTCCTTACTCGGATTTCTGGTTCGCGACTGTAATACAGAGTCAAACCCTTTCCTTGACTCGGGATTCAAATCGGTGACTTGGGACACCATAAATCTCCCAAGTGGCGACTCTGAATCTTTTAATAAAAGAATCCCGTCTCAATCGTCCTTTAATTGGAAAAACTCTTTTATGCTTATATATCCCTTTCGTCGGGGTGTAAGCGCCGTAAAAAAGAGGTGTGACAGAGGAGAAGTAGGGTTTGCAACATATGGAAGTGAGACCGAGTTTGACGAATGAGTAGAGGCAACTAGAGATGAAAAGGAAACCAGTATGGGTATAGTAGTATCAGGGATAGTAAAGAAGTGGGTTTTTGGTGGTAGTGTTAAGGGAAGTGGAGATGTGGGAGTGATGTTGATGGCAGGAGAAGGAGACGATTGTTCGTTGGCCATGGTGAAAGAAGTGGTAGAAATTTTCTAAAGGAAAAATTAAAAAGATGCAAAGGGATACAATGGTTTAGAACTACTGGTCTGAAAAGTTGGATGATGTGGCAGCTGAATTAGTTTTTCTATCTTTTTGAATAAGCATGCGAAAAACACATTACTACTGACCTATGGTACATGAACCAGGTTCCTGACCTATTTTTGTAAAAGGGTTTTGCAGCTCTGCTCCGAAGTTCAACACTGTACTTTTAGCTTCTATGATCATCATGTGTGTTTACCTGCAACAGTATAGATGTGAGTTAGGACTAGGCAGAAAATACTTTAGCTAATTTTTACCTTAGTGTGACTGTAATAGTCATGTCAGCAGAACCAAGTTCTTAATTAGGTTTAAGTAACCCAGTGACATCCTGTTTTTCAAAGTGTTCCCTACTCACAGATTTGGGGAACATATCTGCAATTTGATCTTCTGTGCAACAAGATCTTATACAGATAAGACCCTTTTCGACATTGTCGCTTGATCCACAGTGAATGAGCACAACACGAGGCAGCTGCAGCATATTCTGCTTCAGATGTTGAGAGAGCTACTGAGTTTTGTTTCCTTCTACCCCATGAGATAAAACATGATCCACGGAAATGAGCCATTCCAGATGTGCTTTTTCTGTCCACCAGATAGCCTGTATAATCAGAGTCGGCATAACCAATAAGGTTGAAATTGTCCCCTAAAGGATAGTACAGAACCAGGTTCTGTGCCTTTAAATTATCTCAGAATACTCTTAGCAACCTTCAGATGAGATTCCTTAGAATTTGATTGGAACTTTGCACATAATCCGATACTAAATACAATGTCTGGCCTGCTGGCAGTAAAGTACAGTAGAGATCCAATGATTCCCATGCTTCCATATCAAACCTTTTCAAGAGTTCTTTGATGCATTTCTGCTGACTAATACACATTCCCTTTATGGATTGCTTTACTTGAAGACCTAGAAAGACATTCAGTTCCCCCATCATACTCATTTCAAACTAACTTCCCTATGAGTTTAGAAAATTCTTCACATAATGAGTTAGCCGTAGCTCCAAATATGATGTCATCTAAATAAATCTGAATAATGAGAAGGTTCCTTCCCTAATTCTTCTAAGACAATATATTGTCAATCTTTCCTCTTGTGAATCCATTTTCCAAGATGAACTTGGATAGTCTCTCGTACCAGGCTTTCGGGGCTTATTTCAATCCGTACAGTGCCTTATCCAATTTGAATACAAGTTCAGGATGTACATGATGTTCAAAACCTGTAGGTTGCTTGGCATAGACTTCTTCCTTGAGAAAACCATTCAGGAAGGCATTCTTCACATCCATTTGGAGTAGGGTGAATTCCATATGTGAAGCAAGGGTAATAAGGATCCCAATAGCTTCTATGCAAGCTACTGGGGCAAGAGTCTCATCATAATCGGCTTTTAACTTTACTAACTTGCAATCTTCCTATTACAAGCCATTTTGTAATAACCCTATTGCAAAGACTTTAACTAACTTGTGATGCTCTCATCACAAGCCACTCTATAACTATCCTAGTTACAAAGGCTTTTACTAACTTGTGATGTTTCCACCACAAGCCACTTTGTCACACTACGGTTACAAAGGCTTTTGCTTATGACTACACCTAGCCACAATATAAACTCAGGGAGTTTACCGGATTACAAAGGTTTCCTAATCAACGCTTATAAGAAAGCAGGATAGGAGTTACAATGAAGAACACATAACAAAGACTCAACAAAACCTAAGGACTTAAGATGTCTTCAATCTTGGATCCAGTTCTTGAGGTTGCTGCAACTTTGTTCTTGAGGGAGTTTGTTGCTAGCACTTGGGAGGATGTTTTCTTTTCTGATTTTCAAGTGTTAGAGTGATTAGATCCCATGCACCAGATTGTTATATTACAAAAGACATTACCATGATGATGTCAATTCACAATGGTGATGTCAAATCTTGGTTAGTACATGTTCTTTCTCAATGGGAAGTGACTGCTGCACTATCGCATGTACAGTTGCAGGCAGTCACTTTCTGCAGTTGCTTTCCAATTGTAGTTGACTTGTAATTCTGTCAGAGAACCCTAAGGGACTAGGTCCCTGTTGTATTCCTCTTTGTACAGTTGCGGGCAGTAACTTTATGCAGCTGTGTTCCAATTGTGTAGTTGACTTGTACTTCTGTTAGGGGACCACCAAGGGATGAGGTTCCTAATCTGGTTCTTGTGCACACTGCCCAGATTGTCTTGAGTTGAGTAACTTGAATGAAGCTTTGTATAAATCCATTGTAGGTACACCTTGATCACATCACTTGAAATGATGTGAGCACTTTAGTTGGTCAGAGAATGAGTGGGAGTTGGAAAAAATGCAATGCGGCAGAAACAATGCAGGCAGTCACTTCGTTTCCAGCTGTGTCCAATCGACTTTGTACTGCCGTGAGGAACCCGCAAGAGTATCAGGTCCTTGTTTGGGTTCCTACCTCCTGAAGATGTAGGAAGTTCACATTTGGCTCGAATCTATTAGATGCAGTGTAATCCAAGTGAGTCAGGTTCCCTATCTGGTTCTTGACATTAAGTTTGTTAGATCAACAAAACATAAGGCAAAGATATTGAAAACCTATCAGACGGGATTCAATCATTGTTATAATTAAATTTTATGTTTAGTTATGCCTGCTTATTCTTATCTCCTATCTCTGATCTAGGATAAAAAATCTTTGGCTAGGATTTTGCCTCAAATCTTCTTATTTAATTAGTTCAATAAAAAAGTCTACCACTTTTTTGGTCGAACAATAAGGCATCGTCTGTAGGGGATTTTCTAGCTAAAGTTTTAGTCTCCTCTAGATCTAAGGTCATTCAGAGTCCTACTTCTCGATTGACGTAGCTTTTCCCTCCCGGTACAAATACCAACTTGAATTATTTGTAGGCAAGCTCTTGAAATAGTCGAACAAACTGAGTTCAGATCTTTGCATGAAAACAAAATTATATTTTGATATCTATGTAAAAGCCACGTCTGGCTGAAGGGGTGAGTCTGGTATGTCGTAAGCGTGAGTTGTCAAAATAGGATTATGGTCACTACGCACTAAGCACGTCCACCATCTTATTGCTATATAAACGTCAGATACCAATCTACACTTTATGTACAATACCCTCTCTCTTTTAGGAAGGAATGATAGCCTATTGTGTAATTCTTTGAAATGGCAAGCTTACTATGACCGTATGTTTGCGGTATGACTTATGTTCCCTTACTTTTGTGCACCTGGGAATGGATTAGACCGGGACTCGAACTCAAGATCATAATGGGCAAAATAAGTTGTCATTCCACAAAACACCCAGATTTGACTAACGGCGAAGCCAAGCACGGGGCCAGGATCAAATCTAAAGCCAACATTCAAGTATGGGTCAAAACTAGTCGTATTACAGCTCCCCTCTCCACTTGTCAACCAATCAAGCCGAGGTAACAAACAATTTAATGTGGGTTTAACTTACCATTTTTTAAAGTTGGATAGGAACAGGAACACTGTCCCAACTATGCGAACAAGAGAACAAGCAAAACAACACTCCCCACACCATATCATCCTACAGGCAACAGATGAGTGAAGCCACCTCTCCAAAAATTGGTACTTAATGCCATAAAGGGAAAATCTGAATAGACTAGGACCGAATCACCAGCTCAGAGAGCATACGAATCTTTCCAATACTCAGAAAGAACACAAGTGCGTGAAACCCATCTACACGCTCACCAAAGCAACTATGCGATGACACAACTAGTTAAAATCTGATCTCGCCCATGCATGATCCCGGCTTGAGTATGACATTCATCACCTAGTTTATCAACTACCTCTTCAGGCGGAGCGATGAAGGAACTAGATAGACTTGGACTCCTCGAACGTATTTACGGGTCGTACAATAACATGTAACCTTCTCCAATAAATGAATAAGAAAAATTCTTACGTAACTCTACTAAGTTTAGATGTCACACCAACACAGGAAAAATAGTCGACCTTACTCGAATTCATTAGCAGATCAAATTTGACCTCGCTCAAAATTACAAGTCAAAATGGACTTTGCCCAAATTGGCAAATCAAAATTCAACTTCGCTCAAACTGGCAAGTCAAAATTCGACCTCGCTCGAATTTACAAGTCGAAACTCGACCTTGCTCAAACTAGCGAGTCAAAAATTGATTTCGCTCAAATAGACGAGTCAAAGTTTGACCTCATTTGAATTAACATGCCAAATACGATCTCGCTCGAGTTAATAAGTCAAGTTCTACCTCGTCCGAATTAGCATGTCAAATTTCATCCCGCTCGAATCGATTACCAAAAGTCAAGAACTTATTGCGAGCAAATCTAAGAAATCTGAAATGAAATGGAAGAGACAAAGACATACAATCAAAGATAAATCAACTGTTTTGTTCAATAAAAAAACTGCCTTACAGAGGGCCAAAAGGGGACCCCCCGCCCAACCAACTAAGTACAAAAGGACAAGTTAAAAGCACAAATGTTTCACTCAGCATGACCCATATCCACGCCATCACCTCTTTGTCTACTGGGTTCACCAACGTCACCTCCACCATCACCCTCTCTATTAGAACGACCATCATAAAAAGGCAAGCCCGTCCTCAGCCTCATTATCCCCATCGGCCTTCGGTGTCGTGGGGTCATAGTCGCAGGCAAGCCGTTCCCTCACGTGCTTTCATGAGAACTTCTTCAAAAGCAACTTTCGAAACATTCCTTACTGCCAACAAGCCCTTATATATATCTCGCTGAGCCTCAACATGGATCCACATCTCGTACAAATGGCGAGGAATGCCAGCAGAGGAGGACGCAGAAGGAGTCAAAGCCAACAGTTGAGCCCTCTCAGCCTCGAGAGCTGCAATTTGATCACCCAGGGTCGAGACCTATCCCTCAAGCTCGCCAATTCTCTCATCAAACTACGCCTCCCTAAGAATAGTCGTCCCCATCTCAGTTGCGCGCTCAAACCTGAGAACACGGATAGAATCCTTCAATGTCGTAGCCCTCGCCAAAGCCACTACCCAGGATCCTTTGCCTCTCTCCAACTCGGCTACCTTCCCCTCCAATTCGGTCTCCTTCTCCTCCAACTCAACACTTAGACCGGTGACCCTAGAATCACTCAGCTCAAGCTCCGCCCACAGTGCGACCACCTTCACCTGAATATCAGCACACTTAGCCGAAACCCCCTTGCCCACGTCGAGATCTTCTTATTTAGCCCTAAGCAACCCCTTAAGTTTGCTGCATCTGCCCATGGACCGCATCGGGTCTTCGTCCTTTCGCTCCAACTCCTCTCTGAGGGACTGAGGATCGCCGCCCTCCCTAAGTCGAGCATGCACTCGCAACACTTGTCACGGTATCACCAGTATTTTAAAACTACCTTTTGGAAGATGGTAGCCTGCTTTTCCTCGTCGTGGAGACTCTTAGTCTCCAAAATGAAAGTCTGAAGGAAGAAAAAAGGATGAAGAAAAGTCAGCGAAAGTAGAAGAAGTGAAACGAAGAAATCAATAAAGAATTCACCCTCAAAGTCATTCCGTCTACCCCCCGTGATAGGCCAGTATTGCTGATCTCCTGAAGGGCCCTGTTTTTTTGTAGTGGAACAAAGAACAAAAAATTGGGGCACCAGGCTTACTGTGTCATCCAACAGGTCTAAGTCTGGGGAAATCTTGATCACGCGGGAGAAACTGTCCATTCTCGCTTCCACCCTAGTGAACCCCTCTTCAAACATTCTTATGTCCTCGGGGTCTATATCCGAACCGGACTCGTAGTCATCTGCAACCATGCCCTTTATCATCTCGCTGGCTTCAGAGGAGGCACGAGCATGTTGTGAAGTTGACGGACCACTCAAGATAATTGCAGAGGCCTCCGAGCTCTGTCCTCCTTCCAAAGAAGCCAACTTCACTATCGTAGGAGGCACGATCTCAATGCCCAAACCAGTACCCCCGTCCAGTTCGGATACCGCCAACACGAGTTCACCCCTCAAAGGTTCCTCGGTCTCAGCCACTATCCTCTGTCTCTTCAAAAAGGCCTCATCATCTTCGTCCTCTAACGACTCGTCCACCAATTGAACTATAAGGGCAGAACCCTCGCCAAGGGCGAGGCAGTCGGGCCGCCAAGTCTGCGCGAAGTCGAAGTCTGCAAGAAAGTGGCGGTTTGAGCGGGTTCGCTTGCAGCCACAGCAAGAACGAGCTCGACTAAGATACACAACTGGCGGAAAGCGGGCATAGGATCCCTCCCCTTCTTTCCGTTCTCCGACCAGTAAATAAAGAAGAGAGATAAAAGGATAGAAATAACGGTGTAAAAGTCAGCAATCGAAGCCGAAGATGACTCACCGGCCATAGGTCTACGCCCGAACCTCTCATTAAAATGCGACCACTCGCGAATCCCCATAGTATGGGGAAGAACCCAACTCACCCAATCGCGAATGTTAACAACTCGCGAAGGAGGATCCCGTTGGGTTGCAAAGAAAGAAAAGGAACAATCAAATTACCCCAAAAGGAAACAACAGTCATATTAGAAGGGAAACACTTACGAGCAAAATTCCACTCCTCGGGGAATCTGCTGGGGTTCAATACCACATGCACCGTCTTCAAGCGGAAGAAATTTTCCAAAAACGACAATTAGTTTTATCGTCCATCTTCACTACCAACCCCTTGGTTCTCCAATGGCGCATATGAATCATCGTGCCCCTATGAAAGCTAGGGGCGAAGAGGTGAAGCACATGGCATAGAGAAATACCACGGATGGACAACTCCGCGTATTTAGTAAGTATGAGGAATAGCTTATATATGTACAGAGAGAGCTGAGCCGCGCACACATTGTAGAAACGACAAAAATCCTCTACTGATCATGCCCAACTATGCCCTCTAATAAGGACTATGCGGACGTTGCAAATATAACCCGAGTATTACGCCCAGGGTTGAATCCACAGAGAGTTAACCTATCAATTACTATCTTCAGACCCACTAACTCTTCAGAACCAGCTTCCTAAATATTTGAATCACAGTTGATGGTTTCTTTAGTAACTAAGGTTGCAAGTAAATTAAATAGTTGTAAACTAAAACTACTAAGGTTGTAAACAATGATGAGAAAAAGCTAAGGTAAACATTTCCCCTATTGATGGAATCCCTTTTGTTTATGTTTATACAAATTTACCAACACATCTCTATCAATCATGAACACTCATCTTACCATAAATCTCTCCTGAGTAATCAATGTAATATACTAATTGCACTCTTCTGAGATACACTAGCTTACTTTATTTAGCACAATTCACTTTAGATTACAACCAAGGCTTTGTTATCCCTAATCCCGCCTTTAAACCCGCAATTATAGATTCCTCTTATAATCTAGGAGTGGTGTTGTTCAACAATAACCTAAATATGCACTCTTTTCCAAGTTATGCACACTAAATAGGCACAGCTAATTAAGGATCCTGTCAATTAACTACAACAAACACAAATTTGAACAAATAGAGATTAAAACAAGCAATTTATATTCACATAAACAAGAAGTTCATCCCCCAATAGGTTCCATCAAAACCTTAGATAAGGGATTTAGCTACTCATGGTTATGGGTAAACAAACTAAGATAAGATTCATCATAAACTAGCAATAAAAATCAAAGAAAAGAAGAAATATGTTTTGGGTATTCTCTCACAATAGTTTTCCTTGCCAAGATACTCTAAAAAACAATACATGCCTCTTTTGGGCGAAGTCTAATGTTTAATATAGGGTTTAAGTCTAAAAATCCCGGCTTTTACACTTTGGTCCTCGAAGTTTACTGCGCCTGCCGCGGTCGCGGTAGAACCGCGGCCAAAGACCCTATCTGAATCTCGAAACTTCTGCAGCTGCCTTCCACCGCGGTTTTGCCGCGGTCGCGGTGGAACCGCGACAAAACTGCTTCTCTGAATTTCAGGGCAGGCATGGTTCAATTGGGAATTTACACAGTTGGCCTCTTTTTCTCCATTTTTTACTCCAAAACTGCTCCCTAGCCTTCCTTGGACATATATCACCTGCAAATCATGAAAAGCACTAATAAGAGCATTTTGTTATCACTTTTATCATCAAAAATATACAAGAAGGTGATTATTTAAGGCGTGATTATAGTCAAATTCACCTATTATCAACACCCCACACTTAACCTTTTGCTCATCCTCGAGCAAGCTAAACCACACTTCTAGGCCTAACTGTTCAATGCATTGCCCCAATTTATGCCACACCCGCTACTATAAAGGATCGACCTAAGCAGTGCAACAATCATACCTCAAATGCAAACTCCCATGCCATGACACACTTGTGCTCACTCTAATTACTCTAACAGAAGTGAAGACTCGTTTTTTCTTCCTGAGTCACATGCCCTCACATCAAAATTATGAGAGAAGTTTCACACACATAAAATTCAAACAACAAGGAACCAAATATAGGAAGAATTCACTCACTCTCAGCAAAGAGCATTCACATGCCACACAGACACTCCACAAGCTTGCCCCTAGTGTAATACTCTACTAATCGAGCCATTCAGTTAAAGATCAAGAGGTCTTTATTGGTTGTAATGTAGGCTAAGGGACAAGTAGGATAGATTTGGATATAGTGACTAACCTTCCTAAATACTTTTAATACATACTTCCTTTTATTATAACTTTCATGCTCAACCCCGTTCATTATTCCACATTTTTGTTTCACATATGACCCCCATTTTTCTTTAGGTGCAACTGGCTTCTCCTTTTTTTTTAGATTACAATGCCAGTGTACCAATCAAACAATTCATTCTTGACTCCCTTTTTCTTCTAACTCCCTACTACCCCACACTTTGACTTTTGTATGTTCTTATGATTCAAGTGCTACTAGAAGGTATAGGTTTAAACGATTAAGTTATTCAAACACAGCGATTTAGATCATTATAGGGTTATCAAAGAAAAGGCTTCAAGCTCAAAGGGGTTAACTATGACAATATATACAGGTGGATTCACAATTATACGGGGTTGCACAAAGAAATGCCTCAATCATCTCTAAAACCAAATGACTTCTATTTCGCTTTGCAAACACACAAGGCAAGTTCTAGGTATCGCATGCAAGCACAGAATACAAGTAATAACTCTCACACACTTTGCATGTAACTCATTTCGAATCAGTTCATCAACACACTCATACGAGTGTTCAAGCAAGATAAGATGTGCAAAATTAAGGCATAGATTTGCGAGTCCACAAACAAGTCTAAACGTCACACTCTCAAGTTCTTTTTAGTTATTTGCAGGTGTGCACATCAGGGGTTACATTCTAGCCTTCACCCATCTAGTCCTAAAACTACAAAAGAAAAATTTACCTAACCCAGTTCAAGAAAAACCCTTAGAAAAGAACTGTGGTCAAAAGAAAAACCAAGGGGGAGGTACTACACTTCCTAAAAACAAGAAAATTAAATAAAAAGAAAATCTACATGGACTACTTCCCTCAAGAGTACTGTCCAAGTAGTTCGTCATCAGGAAGAGTCCTCTAACTTTGTTTTGGTTTTTTTATTTATTTAATTCCGACTTTGACCCTCAAGAGACCCGTCGACAAGTGTCCGTCGTTGGGCCAAGTCAGCTAATCCTAATATAAGCATAGTCAAATATATACAACACTAATGCTACAATACAACAACATCTATATACAATACAACATACAATCAGAGCAAGTCTCCCACCCCACACTTAGAATCATGGCATGTCCCCATGTCATATCAAGAAATTAAACAGCAGAAGGGTTAGAAGACTTCCCTGAGACTCAGTCAGAGTCAGAGACGGTGCTGGGGTCTACACTGCAGGATCTCCCCAACGCACGAAAATAGACCATAAACCGGCTTTCAGTCCTGGACTGCCTCTGAGACATGGCATTTATCCTCGTGTGTAGGCCATCCACTGAGGTGCGGAGATCCGCGACCTCTTCCTCCATGGACCGCATCATAGGCCTGGTGGACTGTGATCTGGATAGGCCAGTCCCAGAATGGGTGTATCGAGATGGTCCGACACTGTCAGCGGACCTCCTGGATGGAGCAAGAGGGACCGGATCATCATCCTCGTCATCTATCTCAATTGTGGTCCTTATTCCCCGACCCACTCTGATGCTAGAAGCTTTGAATGCTACTTTGGGTGGCAAATCTCCATCGGCAGGATTGGTGGGGGTGTTTCTCATCAAGCACAGTATAGTCACCAAGGAAGGGAAATAGAATCCCTTTGTCAGCAATGTCCCCGTATGACCATTTTATCACCAATTATCCGCGCCGCATCAAAATCTTTCCTTGTCACAAAGCACCAAGTCAACAGTGCCCGATTGAAGTTCACGTCCGTTGTATTGTTGGATGGCAGGAACCTGCTGTAGATAACAGTCAACCAACATTTGGCCAAATGGGTGAAAGAGTTAGAGTTGAGGGTTATTTGGTCAAGTATCCAAATGGGTCGCCCCCCTGTGCAAAGCACATCTGTCATGACCTCCCATGTCACCCCTGGCCTGTCGTGGTAATAGTCGACGTCACTGGTGAACAGAGGCAGCCGCAACACCTGGCGAATTGTTGGAACTTTGGCACTGACCACCATACCACGAACAATCACATCCCTACCCAAGTGCAGTGGGCAGTTGGCATAAAATTCTCGAACCAACATCTTGTTAACTGGGGCAGGGTCGTCAAATAGGAATTCCATTTCCCGCCTTCGTATTTCTTCATACATCTCCTCCTTTTCGGCTCGGAGGGCTACCCGGTCAATCGGGATATCATGGAGAAAGGTCTTTGTAGCCTTGGTGTTGAAGTCGTCCTCCGCCAGTTCCGATTGGAACCTGGACTCATCATAAGTAGGCCGCTAGGATGGGCCTCCAGATCGCCTTTGTCTTTTAGGAGCCATATGACCTGCAAGGAATCAGGAGAAATATCAAATGTGCCCTAACTAGTGCCAATCGGATGGGTACTCAGACTTCACCACTCGATGGTACCAAACACTTTCCTAAAAAGTGCCCATGCCCCACTACGACTGTATTCAAGAATAACAACCTCCACAATAGCCCCAAAAATTTTTTCTTACCACTTCCGGCATAATATACCCCACACATACTCCTTCGAGTGATACACGTGATTTACAACACCACAAAATACCACTTACAACACCAACACCCGTCAATTACAACAACATCAACCATCAATTACAATACTACTAAACCTAGGTTAGGCATAAAATGCCTCAAATTTATACAACATAAACCAAATTTTCGGCCAAAACATGGCCCATCACCACACTTCATCACAAAAATATGGTCTAAGCCTCCAAGTCACCAAAACAACTCCACAATTATATAATAATGGAGACCCAAATACTTTG
>MU677031.1:0-56721 GCA_026770625.1 Nicotiana glauca | reverse complement strand
TTCCCTATGTATTTTTATACCCCAAAAACACTTTCAAATAGCATTCATATGCATATATAAGCATCCCCAAAGGTTTTAGTATTTTTCCCAATTTTTTTTAAAAATTTTTAGAATTAATTTATTGTCTATTTTAACAGTATAAAAACTCAATAATTATTCCAAAATTGTCCTTTTTGTGAGTCAGTTATTTTCCATCATTATATTTACACCAAATATGATTAAGGTGATTTTTTCATATTTTTTATAAAGTCATTCGATATTTTTTTAAGCTAAATTGTTCAAAATTGCAATTATAGACTATGTTATAATTAACCGCGTTTTATAATTATAAATTGCTCCAGATATTTTTAAATTAATGTTTATATGTTATCAATTAGTACTGTGTTTTCAATTTGTTTTAAAATTATTTTTAACTATTTTAATTAATTAAAAAAGGGAAAAGTAGCTATTCAAAGGCTAGCCTATTTCCATTTCAATTATAACCACATTGAACCCCATTTCAGACCAACCCATATCCCAAATTAACCCAACCCATACCTAATTCATTAACCCGGTCCAGCTTCAATCTGATCTGAGCCGTTGATCAAATGAGATCAACGACCCAGATTATCTTTTCTAAATTAAATCTAACGACCCCCCTTGACCCCTCATTTCTCATAGAGACCGGTCTCTCTCTTGGTCTCTTTGTCTCCTCCTTCTCTCTAGAACCTTTTGGTTCTTCTCCGATCATCTTCATCGCCTCTCCGGCCATTTCCATCCTCACTTCTCTAGACCACCAGTCACCACGGAGCCTTGTCTCGTTGATCTTCTCCAAGTTTTGAGGCTCCAGGGATTTCCACCATGCGAAATGGTCACTGGAAGCCTTGCTCGGCTTATCTCCGGCCTCCTCTCTGATGGTTTTCAGTCCTATGGTACTATGTACGCCATTATTAACGAGTTTCACAGTTAGGTTCCTTACCCCACTGATTTATTGCCAAACCCTAATTTTTGCCTAAATCTCGTGATCTCTGTCTTTTTTAAAAATGATTTTCAGCTTATTCATTATGTTTTACACTACTCACTACTCGATTTCTTCGATTAATTCAAGTTTTTCAATGTTCTATTCTTCTTTTCAAAACTAGGGTTTCTGAACCCCTTTCAAAATCACTATATCTTCTGCTTCTTTTTTTGAGTATTGTGTGTTTATGCCTGTATTATGTGTTTATGTTTGGATTATGAGTTTGTTTGTGTGGTTTTCTGGTTAATCCAAGTTCCATGCTTTAAGTTTTACTAGGGTTCCGGTCTTCTACTGAACTTGTGATTTTCCTGCTTAGGGTTCTCTGACTCTTACGCCTATTGTATTTTACAGATCTAACTGTTATTCTACTGATTTTTGTGCATCTCTTCGAATCCCTAATTTGTTTGTGTTATTCTTAGAAATTCTTACACTGATTTTTGAATTATTTCCTTGCTTGTGAAATGCTCTCTATACTTAGCAATGATTCCCTATGATTTTAGTCTCGTCCGTGATTCATTGACTAATTTTCAGAGTTAATTTATATTTTTTTTACCATATTTGTGCTCTTAACTATGTTTTCAAATATTCAGTATATGCTTTCCTTTCTTGAAGAATTATGTATCTAGCCCTTATTACATACTGCATGCCTTACTACTCTTACTATGGGGTAACCAGTCGTCTAATTGATTCTTTCCTTTATCTGATATAACCTGTACCACCATCCAAATCACAACTCCATGATTAAAATGAATTAGGTCCTGTGATTGATTCCAATTGGTATTGTTTCTATAATTAGGCACTTGTTACCCTATTCTCTATTGGTTTTCAAAACTATAAATACTCTACCCTCTCTTTAGCATAACAAGAACAGAATTCATTATTCTGAACTCTCTCTTACACGAAAACATACTCAGTGCTTTCTTTTGTTCCTACATAACCTCTATCACTTCCCTTGTGACTACTGGTTACTCAATTGGTTTAAAACCCAGGCTGAACTTAGGCTACTTTGCCGTTCTGCTATTCTTTACTCTGCTGCTTGCTTTGGTCTGCCTGCTGTTACTCACTTCTTTGCCTACTCTGCTGCTCACCTCTCTGCATACTCTCTGTATATTGCTGCTCACTTCTCTGCACATTATTGCCCACCATCCTGCATATTATTGCTCCATACTGCTCTGCATTACCTTAGCTTCAACTAGTATGTCTCCTATTTGATTTACAGCTTCAAAGCAACATGTTTTTATTTGTATTGCACTTTCTCTTGTTTCTTGTATGCTTCTAACTATGGTTCTGCTGTTTACATTGCAATTAGCATGCCTCTTTTCTAGTTCATTGATATGATTACCCTTCTCCCAATTCAGCATTACTACTGATTTTGATTAATGCATGTCTCTCCTGAACCTTAGTCCAGCACATGACCAGCATTTAATCCTGACCCCTTTTGGTTGAAACTTGTTTGAATGTTTAAAGCCCTGAAGTGCTTCTCTTTGATGTCTGTGTATGTGTAATTGTGTTCTCACATAGGAGTTACTTGTCCCCATGTCCCTTGCCCCTGTTTGTGTTTGTATTCCCTGAACACTGTCTGATACTCTAATCAAATTTTGTTTCACTCACCTTCCTCTCATACTCTTCTGTTGTTTTCTTTCAAAACTCGTTCTATATGGATCATCTTTCAACTATTTTTAACTCAATTTCTTTAAACCCTATCACAATCTCACTATTCCTAGAATTTAGGTTCTACCCCCTTCGAGTAAGCATTGCTTTAGGTACATTGAGTACCTACTGAACTTTGATGCACAAGGCTGGTAATTCCACACTTGCACTTGTTCAAATGTTGATTTGATTGGGTGCCTGGTATTGGCCAAGGGCCCCAATGTGCCCTCAGGGAGCTTTGCCGCACCCAAATCTTGGTGAAAGGCTGTGAAACTCGGAAGAAGTGAGGTTGGAGATTTCGGGCCTGGTTGACGGCTCCCTATAGAATAACTTCTTATTTTTTTAGTACTTTAATTTAATTATCTTGGTTTGTAATAATTTGTAACGAATGATTGGGGTTTATAGTGAAATGGGGGGACTATGCATGCTTAGTTTAAGGGTTACGGGTAGAAAGCATGCTTGTAGGGCTTTATTTGTTTGTGCAATAGACATCCTGCATAGGACATGCATCTCACACGATTAGAAATCCTGTTTTTGGCTTTTTTACTTTCAGTTTGTTATTATACTCACTTCGTAATCACAATTAGTTAATAACCAACGAACTACTGTTATAAAGATTGATGCTGCATCCTCACTAGCATTTGGATATCATGTTTTAGGACCTTTATGTGCATTAGATATCATGTACTTAGGATTTTATCCCATCTGAGTTGCAATCGTTTGAACGCCCACTATTTTTTTTTTAATTTAACAACATAAGTCTGGCTAACAGTTTCTCTTAAAAACTAGAAATCAAATATGCATGTTCACTTCCCTTTTGCAATCAGGCAATGTATATGATGCCTAGGCAAGCTTTAGGACCTAATAAATCGATCAATCATGTTTTCACCTGTATTAGACGATCTAACCTCTTTTAACTGTCCGAACTTGTTTCTCATTTTTGCCTCTCTGAAGTCCGCTTTGCTTTCCTACTAAACTTCTGTCCTATTTTTTAGATAATCACATAATCTTGCATCTGTTCTGTTATGTTTTCTACTAGGTAACCTCTCCTAGTCAAAATCGTGCTATTTTTACTTATAGAGTACTGCATCTTTAACACTTCTACTGTATATTTTCAAAGCGTGTCTCAAAGTGTTCTTTACTAATTCCTAAATTGCCATATACTTATAGCCATTTCTTTTACAATTCTGAAATTTCGACAAATTTTCTGCTTTCTGCCAAAACCTATCTTCAATATTCCTGTTTCAAAACTCTCATTTTAGACCTTAAATGTGACTGAGACATTCTAATTATATGCTATCTATGGAGTGTTTCTTGAGCCTTTTATTTGCTTTTTGATTTCTTTACGTGAAGTCCTATTTGTTATGTATGTTGTCTAGTATTTTAACCTTTAAACCTAAGGGTTCAGCCTAGTCCTTGCCTTATAGGAATAAGCAGTCCTCAATACCATCTAGGACTTATAGGACCGTACGGGTAATAGCACGCAATAAGCACTCGTGACCAATCCACATGTTTGAATACCTTAACGGGGTGAGAAGGATAGAATATGGATATGATGACCGGTGCGCTAATATCTCGTGCGACCCCTCTTTTGAGGAGTGATTGCTGGGTATTGCATTGATATGATCCATATTTTGTATAAACCTAGGACCCCCTTTCTTTTCCTTTTATTTGCAGTGTCTTCTTTAATTTTGTTCCTCAAATTAATTCCTTTTTTTTCTAAAAACGGCCTCTTTTTGTCTTCTTTACCCTTTTCAAAACTTGAAACTTATTCGTGATTCTTATGTGTAAAGTTTTACTTGTTTTCTCTCACTTCCTTTGAAAGTCACAATTAAAGCATGTCCGGGAACCACACTAGTGGATCTTGAGGGGTTCCTAACACCTTCCCCTCGAGATAATCTCAAGCCCTTACACGAACTCTGTTTTCTTTCAAAATCGCTTCTTCTCTTTAAAGTGTCCTAATGCACTATAATCATTAGGTGGCGACTCTTAAAATTCCATAACCCGATTCCTCAAAAGGGAATAAGAGTTGTTTTATCCATAATGTCGTAAACTCGATTTCTTTCTTTTTAAAGAAGGGGGGAAAAAGGGGGGCGTCGACAGTGAGCTGCACTCCCTTTTGCCGATCCGCAGCCGAAGAAGTCTTCTTTGTATTTTGTTATTTCTGTCTATCCTGATTCTGACAGTAGGATAGGGTATTATTCATGTTATGTATATTCTACTAGCTTCCCGTAACTTATGACACCAGGTTCTAGCACACACAGTAGTAGACGTTATTTTTGTGTTGTATGACTGTCCTTACATTCTTATCGATCTTTACTGGTTTATTACTTTAAATGGAAAAAAGATTTTATTATAATAATTTTGGTAAGGGGAAAATGGAAATTTAATTATTCTTCCGCGTAGGCTGACCTGACAAATGGTGTCGGGCGCCATCATGACCTATTTCCGGCCGCAGTTCTCAATTTTCTATTCATCCATATGATTTTTCGGAATTGAAGTTGTACTTACAGTGAATTTCCATTACATCTACTAAAAAGATCTTGCTTATTCCAGGTGAAGTACTACGTATTCTTGTTTATTGTAATACTTTGAGTATTATGAATTATAGTTTTGTTGAAGAACTTGCATGAAATGTGTTAAATTTTATGTTACAGATTCCTATGTTATGGATCTTATGTCACTAAATCCAATTTGATTGATTTAATTTGTTTAAGTTATTATGCGGGTTTATTATAAAAAAAAAGATGTTTAGTTCTAGTAAAAAGCATGGGTAAAAATTTCAATAGTTTCTTTTCTTCCTGAAATGTTTGAACCTAAAATATTGATCTTCACTTGTTTTGGCATGAGATATGTTCGTTTAATTTCTTAAAGCCTCTCTTAGTCCTACTGTTTGAGTTGCTGATTTTTTTTTTATTAATCTTTCTTTGATAAAAAGTATCCATGCTCTTATATAATAAATGGTTGTAATTGTAAAACTTACCATTTGTTTACATAAATAATATGATGGCTAACTACTTTTATTTTTTTTAGTTTTATGAAGCTCCAGTGACAAATTGCATAGTACTTCTTTAAAGTTTCTAGATTAAATCAAAATAATAATAATATACAAATATATATTTCGAATCTGAAAAAAATAAAATAAGTGAAGTACTCTATATGCTAGAAAAACTTTAGATATACTTTAAATATTAGCCCATGTGTTCATACCCGAACCTTGGATTGATATGCTTAAGTAACAAAAAGGATCATGTGCGCATTCCCGCGTCTCGATGCCTGTAAATTTAAAATAATTGTGTTATAACCATGTGTACATTCCATACCTTGGTTTAACATCTAACTTCAAAGAAATACCTTGTGTGCATATCGCATTTGGGTCCAAATAATTAATAAAAATATAATAATTAAGTGAAGCAGTAATAGACAAGACATAACCAATAAAATACAAGAATAGTCAAGAATTTATTTAAGCCTTACATGAGTCAATAAAGAGACTGTGCTAGAACCACGGGACTCGAGGGGTGCCTTACACCTTCCCCTCGGTCAACAGAATTCCTTACTCAGTCTTCTATTTTGTAGACCATAATTAAGAGTCAAACCTTCCTTTTGAAGGGGGATTCAAATAAAAGGTGACTTGGAACACCAAAACTCAATTCCAAGTGGCGACTCTAAATAATAAATAATACCTTTTTAAAAATGTCACTTCAATTGGAAAAACTCTTCTTACTCAACCATGTAATAGGGTTGTGCTGGAAAAAAAGAAGTGTGACAGCTCTGGCGACTCTGCGGGAGAGAATTAATAAGTATTCGAGCTTTGTATATTGACTCTTGTTTGGCTTTTTTCATGTTTTGAATATTATTGTGTTTCATATCCTAATGTGTTATTTGTCGCATATTTATCGCTTTAATATTTATTTGAATTGTGATATAAACTGTATCCTCTCTTGCACCCTTCTGAGTCTTCTAATAGGTAGTTATATTGTGTTTGCCTACCAGCATTACAAAATTTCTGTCTTGAGATAATGCAAGTTACCCTACCAGTTTCTGGTGAAGGATTTAGTCACACATGTTTAGGCGGGAGAGCCGTTAGCTAGCTAGTGTTGTTCTACTACTGGTGACGCTTAACGCTCCTCGGCTCGGGTTGTCTACCCGGGTAAGCCAGGTCTAGATATCATCTCCTTTAGGGTTTGAAAACTTAGAAGAACAAACCACAAGCAATGAATATCCCTAGTAGGCTACGTTTTATTTGCATCATGCGCAATGGACTTCGCGGGGCTCGGCATAGGGGCCGAGCCCGTCTAGGACATGTACTAATTTTTCGGACCAACGTGTTCATCTTTATGTGCTATATGTAATATTATTTGGCAGGCTTCACTCAGATGTTGACCGGATTTAGGATAGATTGATTGAACAGAGGAGAGAGAAAGAGAAAATTTTCTCCAAGTTTTCATAAAATATTGATTTTTTTAAAATAAAATTTTAAAAGGTTCTGGTATGTAAATTTTCAATTTTTTTTTAAAAAAATAGTTTTTTTTAGTTATTTCAATAGAAATACGCGGGTCTGATTCTCACCAGATGTGAGATACGTAGGCAAACCTCATCGGTTCCGGCCCTCAATTTTCAAAAATTCAAAATTATTTTTCTTTAATTCCTTCTTTAGAAGTTTTTCTTTGAGATATCAAATTTAAAAATCTAAAAATATTTTCTTTCACCACCACTCGGCTCAATCTAGCTAAAGATGACTTAAATACATCAAACAATACAAGAGAAAATAATTTCAATTAACAAAGATATGATCCTTATACAATTTGCAAAAAGTCAACAACAGTCAACCCCTCTGGTACCGCACCTCGGAACCTGATAAAATTTACAAAACCTGAACACCAATTCCGATATGGGTTCAACCATACCAAAATTATCAAATTCCGATACCAATTCGTCTTTCAATCATCATTTTACATTTTGAAAGATTTTACAATTTTTCCAAATTTTCCTTTAAATTCTCATGAATTTGATGTTAAATTTAAGATATAATCACAAAATATAATTAAAAATTGATTAGAGATACTTACCCAATGATTGTAGATGAAATTCTGCTCTCAAAACCGCCCACTCTCGGACCTAGGGTTCAAAATATGATAAAATTAAGCTAAAACTCAGAATGTCCAGCTATTAGTAGGCTACACATGTCGCATTTGCAATATGGGGTTCGGAAATGCGACCTCCGCAAATGCAGACAAAGCATCGCAAAAGCGAACCCTGACATACCAGGCTTTCATCGCAAATGCGAACTCTACAGGCTTCACAAAAGTGATTATTTCTTCGCAAATGCGATCCCTTCTATCACGACCCAATTCCATTATAGGTTGTGATGGCGCCCAACACCATTGATAGGCAAGTCAACATCGATTAACTAGTGGGTTTTCATTTAAGTAAATGATTAAGTAGTAGTTTTTCCTTATTTGTTAAAAAGATTTAGAAATTTTCAAGTAAAACATAAATAAGCGGAAGCAATAAGAACTAATCATAACCATATAAGCAAACCCATAATCTAAGTCTACTAGTGAGTGTGCCAGGATCTGGTGTCACAAGTGTGTGGGCAATCTAGTAGAATATACAAAATAATACTGCAAGCCTACTGTCTGAGAGGAAATAGACAGAAAAATTAAACATAAGGAAGACTCCAGCTGCTGCAAAATGACTCTGAAGGAAGCTCACTATGAAGTCTGGAAGTGGGGATCAACTGCGCGCGCCGGACGGGTAGCTAGATGCACCTACCTCAGATCCTGTACAGTTAAGTACAAAAGCTTAGTATGAATACATAAACAACATGTACCCAGAAAGTATCCAGTCTAACCTCGAACAAGTAGGCACGAGGGGTCAACTTAGACACTTACTATGGGCTATCAATAATATAATTAAAGAGTTATACTATGCATAGATATCATGAATAATGCTGAAATCTCAATAACAGAAAGTGACAAGTTCTTCTTTCAAAATTATGACTTCAACTTTAGTCATATCATTTAACAGTTTACATTTCAAGGCATTTAAGTAGTATAAGTCATGGAGAGTTCCAAATAATGATCATGCGCAAATTATGCCGAGGTCATACGACCCGGTCCAATATAATATTAAACTATGCACTGCCGGAGGGTCGAATTGCGTGAACCATAAAATCATCTATTTACTACCGAGGTGCTCAACCCGATCCACAAATGGCAATTATTTTCAAAGAAAGCACAAATTTCACATATAGAGTCAAGCATTCCATTAAATCTTCAAATATGTGAATTTAACCTCTTACACTTCTTTCATGAAATTCTCGATTTGACTCAAGTAATCAAATTAGCATGTGAGGACGCACACATTTCATATAAGGCATGATATGGGTCGTGAGCTACCCAGACAATAGCATATTAGTAGCTACGTACGGACTCTCGTCACCTCGTACGTACGTAGGCCCAACAAATTGGTACACACAATTGTTTAATTTACCTATGGGGTTAATTCCATTTTACAAGGTTTGAAAGGAGGCTTACCTCGTCTCAAGCTTACTTCCCAACTAAAGTTGCGCTAAAACCTCCAAATTTGATGCCAAACGACTCAAAACTAATCAAACATTATATAAACTAATCAATTTATGCTCAAAAGTTTATATTTCCACTATTAAAGTGACTACCCAGCCCAAATTGCAAGATTCCTAAAATTCACCAATGCGGCCACGTGCCTGGATTCCAAAAATTTTTAAAGAAAGTTGTTACCCATAGCCTTAGGAACATTAAACTATATAATTTTTAACTAAGTTCCATAACCAATTTCGTGGTCAAATCTCATTTTTATCAAAAACCTAGATTTTCATCTAAACCCTTAATTTGCACTATTTTTTATATGTTAATCTACCTATAATCTATGTATTCAACTCATTCTGTGTATAAATTACTTACCTCAAAGTTCTAGGTGAAAACTCTCTTCCAAAAGCTTCAAAAATTGCCGAAGAGATGAAGTGAAATGAAATAAATAGCCAACGTCCCTCATTAAAAGAGTTGGACACAGCCCTCTGATGTCGCATTTGCGACACCATGTTTGCAAATGCTAGGGTTGCAAATGCAACAAAAGACTCGCAAATGCGAAGCTTGGGTTTCAGGTGTTAGGCTCGTAAATGCGGCCAAAGAGTCGCAATTGCGACTTCTGCTGTGATCGCAAATGCGGCCTAAGTGTCGCAAATACGAACACTTTCTAGGTAAGGCTTCTTCACAATTGAGAAGCCCTCATCATAAACACGAGGTTCACATTTTGCGAATAATATCTCATATTTGCGAGATCTGCAGCAGTTTCCAAGAACACCAAAAATCTGGTGTGTTTTCAACTTCTTCCACACGTCTGAAACTTACCCGAGCCCTCGAGGCTCCACACCAAATACTCACACAAGTTTAAAAATATCATACAAACTTTCTCGTGCAATCGGACTATTGAAATAACATCGAAAACCACGATATTGGAAACCAAAACGCATGAATTTACTCATGAACTCCAAAAACTTCTAAAACAATTCCGCCCGTCCGATTCCTACTAAATTAACTTGGAATGACACCAAACTTTGCATGCAGGCATTTAATTACATTACGGACCTATTCCAACTTCTAGAACTGAAATTCGAACCCGATATCAAAAAGTCCACCCTCGGTCAAACTTTCCAAAACCTCAAGTTCTAACTTTCGCCAAATAACTCCGAAACGACCTACGGACCTCTGAATCCACTTCCAGACGCGTTCATAAGTCCAAAATAACCATACAGAGCTATTCTTAGGCTCAGAATCCAAAATGGATGCATAAAATGTAAAAATCCATTTAAACCCAAACTTATGGAATTTGCTCAGATTGCCAACTTTCACTATTAGGCACCGAAACGCCCCCGGATCATCCAAAACCCGATACGAACATACTCTTAAGTCCGAAATCATCATATGGACCTATTGGAATCATCAAATTCTAATTTCGAGGTCGTTTACTCAAAATTGTAATGACCTGGCCAGTCGTTTTGAGAATTAATTCCCCGATCCCCTATTAACTGCTTTCCCTATGTCTTTTACTACTATTGTCATTTGCCAAGATGGTTCATCTTGAGTTTTGGAGTTTTTGGGGATAGTCCCTAAATGAGAGCTTAAATTTTAGAATTTGGACCGTAGTTGGAGCAGTGTGAAGATAGCTCCGGGATGGAATTCCGTCAATTTTGTTAGCTCCGTTTTGTAATTTCGGGCTTAGGGGCGTATCCGGATTATGTTTTGGAGGTCTGTAGCTTATTTAGGCTTGAAATGGCGAAAGCTGAATTTTTGAAATTTTGGGCCGATAGTTGAAATTTTGATATCGAGGTCGGAATCTAATTCCAGAAGTTGGATAGGTCTGTAGTGTTGAATATGACTTATGTGCAAAATTTGGGGTCAATTAGATGTGGTTTGGTTTGTTTCGACATTGGTTGTAGAATTTTTAGATTTCAAGTTCATTAGGTTTGGATTGGAGGATGATTCATGGTTTTAGCATTGTTTGATGTGATTTGAGGGCTCGACTAAGTTTTTATGATGTTTTAGGATTGGTTGGTATGTTTGGTTGAGGTCCTAGGGGCCATGGGGGAGTTTCGGATGCTTAACAAATTGGAGTGTCGACTTAGGCATTTTCTGATATTGCTGAACCTGCTATAAGTGCACCTGTGTATGTGGGACCGCATGTGTGGTGCTGCAGAAGCGGCTTGGTAATCACAGAAGTGAAAGAGGGCCAAGGCATAGGGGATCGCAGATGTGGCTGGGGAACTACAGATGCAGAACCGCAAATGCGGCCTAATAACCGCAGATGCGGCCCCAGCCGGGATAAGTTGTTTTCGCACCTAGGATGCTTTTTATGTGGGTGTGAGGTTGCAGGTGCATCCCCATGACCACATGTGTGGTAATCTCTAGGCAAAAATATGCAATTTTGAGGGTTTGAAGTTCATAACATCCAATTCGATTTTGAGCTCGGAAGAAGGCGATTTTGTGAGGTTTTTGAAGAGGAAATTAGTGTGTAACGATTCCTAACCCTATTTCGTTTATATTTCATAAATCTATTGTTGTTTTACTTATCTAATAGAGGAACTTGAGTGTAAAAGTGGAAAATTGGGGGGGGGGGGATTCCCCAATCGAGTTTTTGGGTTTTGATTGGGTTATTGGTTGCGGAATTGAATACTTTTTGGACAAGTGATCGTATGAGGGAATGGGTGTTCTAAATTGGTAACTTTTACTCGATTCCGAGACGTGGTCCCGGGGAGGATTTTTGGGCATTTTCCTATTTTCTCGTCTTAGCTTTAAATTAATTAGCTAAACTAGTTGCTTGTAGTTTTATTTAACTTATTTAATTGATTTGATTAGATTTGGGTGACTCGGAGTTGGATACACGTGGCAAGAGCATGGTATCAGATTGATTTGAGCATGGTTCGAGGTAAGTGGCTTGCCTAACCTTGTGTGGGGAAACTCTCCTTAGGATTTTAGTACTGTTGTTATATGAATACCGTGTATGTGAGGTGACGAGTGTGTACACGTGCTAATTGTTGAAAAATCCCATTTTCATTAAGTAAATATATGTGTTTTTACTTTAATTGAGCAAATACTAGTATATGAAGCCTCCTGTTTAGCTTAGGAAATACATGACTTAACTACCGTACATGCTTTAATTGCTTACATGGATTTTGTGTAGTATGTTTAGCGTACAAATTACCTGTTCATTTGATACAAACTTGATTAGAACTGCAGACTTCCTTCTTAATATTGTTGTTTATATTATTTTGATTGAATATTTACTTTGGGACTACGAAATGGTATTCCGGGAGATCCCTCTGCGCATTTATATTTGGGACTATAGGACAGTGTTCCGGGAGATCCCCCTGTACTGGATATTTACATTGGAACTACAGAACGGCATTCCGGGAGATCCCCCTGCACATTTACGATTTGGACAATGGGATGGTATCCCGGGAGATCATATGTACATTTACGTTTGGGACTACGGGACATTATTCTGGGAGATCCCATGTTGTTATCTCTATATACTGAGTTATTTCTTTTCTGTGATTTCATTTTTCATTGACTGTTAGTATATTTAACTATACTACCATATCTCATACTGTTTTACCTTGTTATATATATAACCAGTAGGACCCTGACCTGATCTCGTCACTACATGACTGAGGTTAGGCTTGGCCCTTACTAGGTACCGCTGTGGTATAATCATGCCCTTTCCTGCACATGTTTTTTATGTGTAGATCTACTTTCTTCTGCTCAACCATACTATCCGTGAGGCGAGGCGATCCAAAGGATTCGAGGTATATCTACCGCGTCCGCAGACCTAGAAGTCCCTCTATATTCTCCCTTCAGTTATGGACTTCTTGTGTTTTCCTTTGTTTAGATTTCTGGAGTTAGAATACTATGTATTTTCTTTAGCTTGTGATTCATGAGATTTTGGGTTTTGGGAGTACTATGTTCACAACAGTTCACGTAGGGAGAACTTGGGTCGTGACAAGTTGATATCAGAGCTCTAGGTTCATAGGAGTCATGAATCACAAGTCGGTTTATTAGAGTCTTGCGGATTGGTGCGAAGATGTTTCTACTTATCTTCAAGAGGCTATGTAACTGTTAGGAAAATTCCACTTCATTTAATTTCTTGTCGTGCGAGATTATTGATTTAAAAAAATTCTAAACCTCTATATTCTATTCTCTCACACATGGTGAGAACACGTGCTACCGGAGATGACCATGTACTTGTGCCCCCTGCTAGAGCTACCAGAGGCCGGGGTAGAGGTCGAGGACGTGCACGTGGTGTAGCTAGAGCACCCACATGAGCTGCTATACTAGAGCCACCAGCAGCTCCAGCCAGAGCCCTAACGCCTGGTATACCTACTGCTACTACTACTCCAGCTCTTTAGGAGACCCTTGCACAGTGCATGAGCATGTACATTACTCTAGCTCAGGTAGGGTTGATTTCCCTTGCTGCAGCCACATCTCAGGCTAGGGAGTAGCATAGAATCCCGCCGCCCGCACCCCAAAGTAGTAGGTTCAGGTTGATCAGATCCCAGAGGTGATATCGGTACCGCCTGTAGCCCCAGTTCAGCCCGAGGGTAGGGCAGAAGCTTCAGAGGATAAGTAGCGGAAGCTTGACAGGTTCAAAAAGTACAAGCCTCATACATTCAATGGTCTAGCATCAGAGGATGCTCAGGTATTTCTGGGGGAGTACCACCGTATCCTCTGCACTATGGGTGTATCAGGATCGAGTGGGGTTTCTTTCACTACCTTCCAGCTTTAAGGAGCAGCCTAACAGTAGTGGCGTGCTTTTGAGTTGGACAGTCTAGCTGAGGTAGCTTCCCTTACATGGAACCAGTTTTCAGATATGTTTTTGTGGGAGTATGTTCCTCAGAGCCTCAGAAAAGCATGGCGTGCGGAGTTTGAGCATTTGCACAGGGTACTATGACTATTTCGGAGCATGATGTCCATTTCACTAACATGGCTAGACATGCACCGGCCTTGGTTTCTACAGTTCGTGAGAGAGTTCATCGGTTTATTTAGGGGCTCATTCCCAGCATCAGGTCTAGCATGGCCCGGGAGTTAGAGATGGATATTGCTTGTCAGCAGGTGGTGAGCATTGCTAGGAGATTAGAGGGCAGTCTTGCTCGAGATAGGGAGGAGAGAAAGGCCAAGAGGTCTCGAGAGCCGAGCCATTATTTTTGTGCCTGTGCTCCAACTGTAATTCGTCATGGTAGGGGATATGTGATTCGCCCCGTTCATTCAGCTCTTCCAACAGCCAGTGGTATTCCAGCTTTGCCTAGACTTTAGGAGCCTTATTATCTACCTCCAGTATCTAGTGTGCCTTCCACACTGGGTGCTTTTAGTGGTTAGTCAAGTAGACCTGGCCCGAGCTAGTCATAGTCGCCACGCCCTCATAGAGCTTGTTTTGAGTGTGGCGATACACGCCATATGGTGAGGGATTACCCTTGAATTAGGAGGGGTGAACCTCTACAGCCTTCTCAGCCACCGCGTGCTCTGCTGGGTTCCCAGGCTATTATTACAGCACCAGCTGCCACCCTACCTGCTCAGCCAGCTAGAGGTAGAGGTCGGGGAGGTAGAGGTTTCCTTAGAGGGGGAGGCTAGGCCAGATACTATGCCCTTCTTGCCCGTACTGAGGTTGTTGCCTCCAATTCTGTCATTACATGTATTGTTTCGGTGTGTAATAGAGATGCATCAGTTCTATTCGATCTAGGCTTCACTTATTATTATGTTTCCTCTTATTTTGCCCCGAATTTGGGCATCTCGGGATTCTTTGAGTTCCCCTCTTTATATTTCTATTCTTGTGGAAGATTCTCTTGTTGTGGACTATGTTTATCGGTCGTGTTTGATTGCTCTTAGTGGTTTTGGGACCAGAGCCAATTTATTATCGCTCAGCATGGTAGATTTTGATATTATCTTGGGCATGGAATGGTTGTCACCCCATTATGCTATTGTTGATTGTCACGCCAAGACCGTGACGCTGGCTATGCTATGTATACCGCAAGTAAAGTGGAGGGGTACTTTAGATCACACTCCTAGTAGAGTTATTTCATTTCTTAAGGCTCAGCGAATAGTTGACAAGGGGTGTGACGCATATCTATACTATGTGAGAGTTGTCAGTATTGATACCCCTACAGTTGATTCAATCCTAGAAGTGAGGGATTTTTCTGATGTGTTTCCAACTGATTTTCTGAGTATGCTAACCGACAGAGATATTAATTTTGGCATTGATTTGTTAACGGTCACTCAGCCCATTTCTATTCCTCCTTACCGTATGGCTCCTCTTGAGTTGGAGGAGTTGAAGGAACAGTTACAGAAATTGCCTGATAAGGGTTTTATTCGGCCTAGTGTGTCATCTTTGGGTGCTCCTGGCTTGTTTTGAAGAAAAAGGATGGTTTTATGCGTATGTGCGATGATTATCGCCATTTGAACAAAGTTACAGTGAAGAACCGGTATCCTTTGCCTCGTATTAATGACCTATTTGATCAGCTACAGGGTGCTCAAATGTTTTCTAAGATTGACTTGCGTTCAGGTTATCACTAGTTGAATATTTGAGAGAAAGATATCCCGAAGACTGCCTTTAGGACTCGGTATGGTCATTGCGAGTTCCTTGTTATGTCATTTGGGCTGACTAATTCCCCCACAGCATTTATGCTTTTGATGCACAGTGTATTCCGGCCATATCTTGACTCATTCGTCATTGTCTTTATTGATGACATTCTGGTATACTCCCGGAGTCGGGAAGATCATGTGCATCACCTGAGGATAGTGATTCAGACATTGGGAGAAAAGAAATTATATTGATTTTGGCATTGATTTGTTACCGGTCACTCATCCCATTTCTATTCCTCCTTACCGTATGGCTCCTCCTGAGTTGAAGGAGTTAAAGGAACAGTTACAGAAATTAGTTGATAAGGGTTTTATTCGGCCTAGTGTGTCACCTTTGGGTGCTCCCGGCTTTTTTTGAAGAAAAAGGATGGTTCTATGCATATGTGCATTGATTATCGCCATTTGAACAAAGTTATAGTGAAGAACCGATATTCTTTGCCTCATATTGATGACCTATTTGATTAGCTACAGGGTGGTCGAGTATTTTCTAAGATTGACTTGCGTTCTGGTTATCACTAGTTGAATATTCAGGAGAAAGATATCCCGAAGACTACCTTCAGGACTCGGTATGGTCATTACGAATTCCTTGTTATGTCATTTGGGCTAACTAATTCCCCAGCAACATTTATGCATTTGATGCACAGTGTATTCCAGCCATATCTTGACTCGTTTGTCATTTTCTTTAATGATAACATTCTAGTATACTCCCGTTGTCAGGAGGATCATGTGCATCACCTGAGGACAATGCTTCAGACATTGAGAAAAAAAAATTATATATAAAGTTCTCGAAATGTGAGTTCTGGTTGGATTCCGTGGCATTCTTAGGTCACGTGGTATTGAGTGAAGGGATCAAGGTGGTTCCGAAGAAAGTGGAAGCAGTGCAGAGTTGTCCCAGAGCATCCTCAGCTACAAAGATCCGTAGTTTTCTTGGCTTGGTGGGTTATTACCACCGATTTGTTGAGGGATTTGCATCTATCACAGCACCTATTGTTGATACCCAATTTTTTCTTATGTATTTTTATACTCAAAATACTTTCAAAATAGCATGTGTATGCATATATAAACATGCCCAAGAATTTGATATTTTCCTTAATTTTTAAGATTTTTAAAAAACCAATTTGTTGTCAATTCTAGCAGTACAAAAATACATAGTTATTCCCAAAATTATTATTTTGGTGAATAATTTATTATATTCCCATATTTATACTAAAATATAGTTAAGGTAATTTTTATATATTTTTACAAATTCGTTTGGTATTTCTAAAGTCAAATTGTATATAATTGTAATTGTAGCCTATTTTAAGATTTAATAGTATTTTATAATTATAAAATTGGTTCCAATATTTTTAAATCAATATTTATGTATAATTAAGTGTCTCAGTACCTTTAATTTATTCCCAGAAGTACTTTACTCTTTTTATAAAATAAAAAGGGAAAATGGCTATTTAAATACTAGCCCTGCCTATTTACATTTTAGCCCAAAATCGATCCCCCCAATTTACACCAATTTCAATTATAAATGGGCTGACCCAATCCATAAATTATCCGACCCTAACCCAATTAAATAAATCGCCCTGACCTAATCTTTAATCCCAACCATTGATTTAATATATCAACGACTCACGTGCAACCTTTCCTTTTTTAATTTTATAAAGCCCTCAACCCTAAATAATTACCCCTTAACCCGCCGCCCTTGAAACCCCCCTTCTCTCTCAGGTTCTCTCAAACCTTTCTTAACCCTAGCCGCCTCTAATCGTTCCCGCCTTGACACCACCGAAATCCATGGCTTCTCCGGCCATGGAAGCCCTATACTCACCCTCTTTGCTCTTATACGGTTGGTACTCGAAGGATCGAGGTCTGACCTCGAAGTTTCTCGTTTAGATCCTCACCTATTCAAGGTTCTACGGCCATCTCCGGCCCTGCTCCGGTGCACAATGGTCTTTTGAGATGGGTTCTTACTTATCCGACTCCGATCGAACCTTTTCCAAGCCTCTCTCATTCTAGGATTCTTCCGAAAACCTAACTATTTAAGGTTCTCTCCGATTTTTCTTAGATCTGTCATGTATCGATGCTCTACTTGGGTTCTTAAACGATTTCCCCAATTTTTTCTTTCATAATTACTTTTAAAATCATTTCTCTTCGACTTAGGGTTTTCTGAAAGACTTAAAATGATTATCCGACTTTTCTTTTCCCCTTCTTTGTATGTATTTGTCTTTGCTGTGCTCACATGTTTCCTTTCTATCACGCATGTTCTTTGTGATTCTATATTTTTTGTTTTCCTACTGTGTTTCTATACCGTGCTCACATGTTTATCTCACTATATTTTCCTATACGCTCTTTTGATATACTGTTCAGTGTTCTTGTGTTCTCCTACTGTATTTGTTTTATTAAATTCTTAGGTCTCTTTGTTTGTATTCCGCTGAACCATGTTGAGACCTTCGTTAAACATGTTTCTTCTACTATCATGTTGTTCTCTCATTGTGCTTTGAGCTAGTTCCTTCACTCTGTTTGCTTTGAATTTTTTATTATATTTGCTTGTCTTCTTATGAGACTCTGAAAAGAGATCTCTGAGCCTGTTGCTTCCCCACCTCTGTATTTGATTCAAGGCGAAACCTTAGAATTTGGGGGTTCTGCCGAGGTTTTATCCCGCGATTGAATTAGGTTGTATTTCAGAACTGTTGACTCTTTCAGAGTAGCTTTTGAGCCTTTGAACTAAGTCCGTACCTCTTTGTTTGCATACAATTCTGAACTTTTTTAATTTCTTCTACACTAAGCTTTTCTAGTGATTGGCATGATAGTTCTTTCATGTTTAAACTTGTCTGCATGTTTTATATGTGATGAACCTTTCTTCCAAAAGGTTTTCCAACTTGTGATTGATTCAGAATCCCTTTTAATAGGTCTAATTGATTGTTATTGATTTTCCTTAAGTTAAAATATTTTCCCCTTTCTGACTTGGTTCATTCATACAAAATTTTCAACTCATGATTGCTTGGCTGTCAATTGATTTCCTTTCCTTAATTTGCACAATCGTGTACTGTCAAGACTTTGTCCTTAAATAAACCTCTATGTATTTACCCCTATTGTACTGCTTTGAAAAGTGTACGATTAATCTCTTTCCTTAATTAGCTTTGCCCGTTTGAAATCAGAATCCCTTAATTAAAGGGAAACCTTGTGTAATTGATTTTCAAACTATTCTCTTATCCATTTCTGCTTGCTTTCTACACTATAAATACATGACTTTATTTAACACATCACACACGATTGAGCACACTAAAAACTATACAATCATAATTCTCTTCTAAACTTATAGTACTCTTGCTTCTTGACTTCACTTTGGCTTTTACAAGGCTACTGCTTCTCTTTACTTGTCTCTTTGAAACTGGTATGTCCTAACTTAATTTTCAGCATCACCCCAATGTGTTTATTTATAGTCTTTGTATCCATGTCTACTTTCTTTTCTATGTAAAGTTTAACATTTGACTTAAAGTGCCTATATGCTATTGCCTGCTTCTCTTCTTTGTGAATAATTGCTCCCTATCCCATTACCCCCATGTGTTTGTGAGTGGGGACTTAGGGCATGGCAACAAGAATTGTTGTTCGTGACCTATGTTTTGACCCCCTAACCTCTAAGTAGGCTGGAAGGTGTGCCAGTATGTCTTGTTGCTGGGTATGCCCCTTTGCCTGCTCTTTCCTTGCACCCTGCTTCTAGTATAGATCCCCATACCTCTCTCCCCTATGTGTTCTGAGTTAAGGTATAGCCTGGCAGCTGAACCTGACCTTAAACAGGTCCTAACTCTCAAATTTTAAAAGCTGAGAGGCTGGTCAGGGGTGTGCCAGCATCCCAATTTCTGGGCATGACAACCAACTTGCCATTTCCTTCCCTAATTCCCCTCTATTGCACTTATACTTACTCCTAGCCTCTAAGTTCTGTCCCCTACCTATGAGCCTTCCTTGTGACCTTGAATTCCCTCTGAACATGGACAATTAAGGGTTAGACCTTCCACATTGCACTATTATCCTGTAATAATATTTGGGGTGTAAGCATTGCCTGGAGTTCTTGAAGCTCCTTGGAACTTTGACACATCCCAAATAAGAGAAAGGCTTTGGAAAATCTTGTCTTTGGAAGTCGATTTATTCCACATGTCAGACTAGGAGTCTGAATTAGGCTCTCTTTGGTTGGAATTTTTTATTTATGATGTAATTTACTTTTCTGGATTCATTCAAGTAGTAATAATTTGTAATAACTATGTGGTGTATAGTAAAAATGGGGAGGGTCTCTTGTGTTATGCATGCGGGGTAGATATCATGCCTTAGGCTTTTATTTTTTGCAATCACCACGTCTTCGTTTATGAATCTGCATATAGAATATCCTGCCTATAGGTCTTTTTTTTCATCATACATTTAGAAATCTTTCCTATAGGTCATCTCATTACGCAATTAGAAATCATGTCTATAAGTTTATTCATATCTGCATATAGATATCCTGCCTATAGGTCATTTCATTGTACATTTAGAAATCCTGTCTATAAGTCATTTCATTACGCATACAGAAATCATGCCTATAAGTATGTCATCTGCATATAGATACCGTGCCTATAAGTTTATTCATATCTGCATATAGATATCCTGCCTATAGGTCATTTCATTGTACATTTAGAAATCCTGTCTATAAGTCATTTCATTACGCATACAGAAATCATGCCTATAAGTATGTCATCTGCATATAGATACCGTGCCTATAAGTTTATTCATATTTGCATATATACATTAGGCAAAAAGTCTATAGGTTAAAATAACAAAAATGCACTCTAGATATCATGCTTATAGGACCCCTGCACTTTTACAAATGTTTTAAAAATCAATCACGTTTAGAAATCATGCCTATAGGAATAACTAACTGAACCTGAATAGTCTATTTCATTTACAAGCCTAATATCAGTAGCAAAAGTTGTTTTAAACGTTACAGAAGATTTGCTTGTTTTGCAAAATTAGTAATCTTTCTTTAAAATCAGCATCCCTCCTGCAATGCTAGATATCATGATTATAGGCCTCATCTAGGCAAACTTGTAGGTTATTAATCAATTATACCAGTCTTAATTATTACAACCAGTAGGCAGGTCTAATTCGGACTTCTTATCTAAAAATATGTGATAAATCAGCCACCCTTCCTACGCTAAGTTTATTTAAAGACCTAACCAGTAATTGAAGTCATGCTATGTATTTGCCTTTGAGTGAGGAGGCCTGTTTGAGTCATAACTGCTGTTTGTTTCCCCCCTATCTGATTATATGTTTTGTTTGTCCCCTAGATTTTTTATCCTTTCCTAAACTTCCGAAAAGCCCCAATTCCCTTCCCTTATGGACTAGTAGTCCCAAATGCCTCCACGACTGATAGGTTCGGGGTGGGTAATATCATGCAATAAGTAACGAAACCCTTCCGCGTTTAATACCTTAACGGGGTGGGAAAGGGTAGATATGCATATGATGACCGGTGCACTAATACCACGTGTAGACCCTCTTTGAGGAGTGATTACCGGGTATTGCATTGATGTGATCCATATTTTTTATAAACCTAGGACCCCCTTTCCTTTACTTGTTTATATTCGTTCAAATGATGTTTATTTCTTGAATTTCTGCTTTCTTCACCTTCTTCAAAATCAATTTACTTACAATATTATGTGGAAACCCCTTCTATTTGATCCTTAATTGATCACTTGATTATATGAAGTCATAAATTGTAACATGGTCGGGAACCACACTAGTGGATCTTGAGCGGTGCCTAACACCTTCCCCTCAAGATAATTTCTAGCCCTTACCCGAACTCTGGTTCTTCAAACTCAAACCCTTCTTAGTGTCCTAATGCACTTAATCATTAGGTGGCGACTCTTCAAACTCCAAAACTCCAACTCCCAAAAGGGAAAAAGAGTTGCCCGCCCAAATATCGTATACCCGATTTTGCCTTTAAAAGAAAAAGAGGGCATCGACAGCATGGCGACTCTGCTGGGGATGTGATTAAGATTTTACCATTTCATGTTATTTGTGACTTTATTGCTTCTTTATTGCCTTTATTTAACGTCTTTATCTTTTCTTTTATGAAACTGACTTGGCTCTTTGTTTCTTTTCTTTAATGCTTTCTGTTACCGCTTTACTTCAGTACTATTGTAATTATGAGAAATTATTGTAATCATTATTTTATGAACGTGCAAATACGTGACAACTTGTTTCATTATTGTAATTGCATCTTCCACATCATATTCCATTCGTGCCAAACAAAATACCCTAGCAACACTTATAATGAGTGGTTGTGCCCTTCCGATATTATCACCCCCTAAATTTGGCAAAGGCGTACTTGCGGTAAAACCAGTCGATCAGTGGTGCAGTTGTCGATTTCGTGCCTTTCCCTTTTGAGTTGTCCGCTCAAGGGTACCGGTCTAACACCCTATAGAAACCTTACTCTGTTTAAATAGTGCATGCATCACTATCAAACCTAGCTGAGTCGGTTATGTTGTCCGCATAATGACTCTTTAAGATAGCTTTGTCCAAATTCCACTGGCTTTCTTTGGAACCCAAATGGACATTACAAAGTTCTATGTATTTATTTATAGAACTAAATGCTTTTATGCTAATTATTGGTTTAAATAGTCAAGTTCGGCGGGGTTAAGGGTTTAACACTTTGTTTTGCAGAAAATGAGGCACGAAGTCCCCAGATTCGGCATGGTAACCAACATCCACCCAAGGTTTCTGAGCTGGTGGTAAGACCTTCACTCTAGTGATCAGACCCTCGTCCGCAAATATTTGGGGAATTTACCTTCTTCTCTGGAAATCCAGCCCAACAACAGAATTATTAAAGCTGCTAGGACTTCGCAAGCTGGTGAAGCTATTCAATGGAGCCAAGGATGACAAGTCTAGGGAAGGTCCTTCTTGGACCAAATAGATAGGAATTTACCTTTCCATTTATAAATGTAATAAGGCCAATGGCCGTTAGTGACATTTATTTTCCGCAATTTTAGTGTCGTTTTGGGGATTCATCTTATTTTTATAAATAAAATGAGGCATTTAGCATTATAAGTTCTCCAAATCAGCTAGTCGCTAGGCCTACATCCGGCACAACGAGGCTCCCAAATTAGGGTACGATTTATATTCTTGCACTATATGTTTAAATACTGCAAAGTTTTTCTCCTCACGATCCACGCTAACTTGTTACCTTTTTGTTTTATTCCCCTACCCCAAAGGTTAGTTCGTGCATTCTGGCATCATCATCCTACTCCACGAGATCCAAGGGCCCTCCACCTCCTCCTCCTCTGAGTCCTATCAGAAATAAGAACAAGGGAAAAATTGAAGATTTGAGCAATGTCAAGAAGGAGAGTTCGGTTGAAAGGGTAGAGACTTCTCAGTATATTCAGGTTTCCAAGGAAAGTGCCTCCCAGCTTGAACAAAAGTTATCAAAATTTCAGGAAGAACTGGACCAAGTTTAGAATTTGGCAAGCTCGTCATTTTCCCTTACTACCCCAGATGTCAACTTTCCCACCACTCAAAATCCAACACCTCCCCCAAACATCCCGAAACCACAATACCAACCCACTCCCAATCACCACTACAACACATTCCACACTTCAAGTAACACCCCACCGCTCATCCCTGAACCACTAAACTCCACAAATGACCACTCTTACCCTCATCACAACAACCCAATTTATGCAACGATCTGACCGATCATTTTGAGCTTTTGTACTTTGATCGCCTGTTCTCAGCATTACTTGCCCTGTATGTGGTGTTATGACTGATATAGATTGTTGATTTTGGTTTTCGCAGAATTTGGTATGAATCTAAAAGAACAGTATCAGTTGAAAGCTTTAAATTTGAAAGGTTTGACCAAGAGTTGACTTGTCTGTATATGAGCTCAGATTAGAATTTTTATGATTTGGTTAGCTTCGTTGGGTGATTTATGACTTAGGAGCGCGATCGGAGTGCATTTTGGAGGTCCGTAGAAGGATTTGGCTTGAATTGGCAAAGTTAGTATTTTTGGCGAATTCCGGTTGATAGGTGAGATTTTGATCCGAGGGTCGGAATGGAATTCAACAGTTTTTGTAGCTTCGTTATATCATTTGTGATGCATGTGCAAAATTTAAGGTTATTCGTACATCATTTGGTTGGGTTTTTTATCGAAAGTGTATTTCAGAAGTTTTTGGAAACTTAGGCTTGAATTCAATAAGTTTTGGGTAAATTGATGTTGTTTGAGGTGCTTTGATGATTGGAACAGGTTTGAATGATGTTATGGATTATGTTGGTAGGTTTGGTTGAGGCCCCGAGGCCCTCAGGTGTGTTTCGGGTGGTCACTCGGACCACTTTGTGCCTTAAAAGATAGCAGGAAATTGCAGGTTTGGCTTCAGTTCTGTTGCAGGTATTTTCCTCTTCGCGATTGCATAAGGAGGCTCGCAATCCCATAGAGTTATTTAGGGGAGGCATCCAGGTTGTTCTTCGCGTTCGCGTAAATGGGTCTGTGATCGCGTAGGTTTTTATTATTGTGAATCACGGTCGCGTGGTATTATTCGCGATCGCGTAGTGGAAAGGTTCTGAGCATCGCATTCACATGAGGTTATACGCGATCACATAGAGTAAAGTTGGGTTGTGTTGCGCGATCGCGATTAAGTGAAATTTAGTGCTAGGCAGAATGTTTTAAAAGCACATTTCCGCGATTTTGAGGCTAAGATTCTCCATTTTTGGGAGACTATGAAGCTTGGGAGAGCTAATTGAAGATGGAATTCAAGAGGATTTCTTGGATGTAAGATTTTTTATCTCAATACTCGATCATTATGTGAATTCCACCTAGAAATTCATGGAAACTAAGCTTAAAATTGAAGATCTAGGGCTTGAGAAATTGGACTTTTAATTTGTGATTTGAAAGACCATTTGAGGTCGGATTTGAGAATTTTTCATATGTATGAACTTGTGGGAAGATAAAGAATCCATTGATGTGAAAATTTCTGAGTTTCGAGATGTGGGCTCGGGGCTCGGGTTTTGCTAATTTCGGGAGTTTTGATATTTTTCGATTGTTTTCGCTTGGGCTTTGTTCCCTTAGCATATTGTGATGTATTCATTCTGATTTTGGATAGATTTGATGTGCGTGGAGGCCGATTTGAGGGGCAAAGGCATCGCGAGCTAGAGATTTCACCGGTTCGAGGTGAGTAATGATTGTAAATGATATCTTGAGGGTTTGAAACCCCGAATTGCATATCTTAGTGCTATATTGAGGTAAGACACGCGCTGGATGATGAGCGTGGGGTCTTTTACTACTGGGGATTGTGACTTGGTCCGTCCTGATTGTTGATTTTACCGCGTATTTGACTGAAACTTATTTGTTATCGCCATGATTTGGGCTGATTGCCTATTTGGGCTTCGTGCCAAATATTTTAACCCTTCAGGGATTTTTATCACTATTTCCTCACTATTTTGATCTATTACTTGAACTCAGTCCACTTGATGTCTATTGTTTTACAAACTCAGCCACTTTTACTCAGATTTGAAACTTAAATGATGTTTTGGGCTGAGAAATACTATTTTACTAATGCCCGTGGGGCTTGTGATGATTTTCAGACTGAGTGAGGCCGAGGGCCATATGTGAGGATATGTTGAGTGATATGAGGCCGAGGTCCTGAGATACATTGATATGCCACGAGGTGGCTTGATATAGCGCTTGGGCCGTAAGGGGGCCCTCCGGATTCTGCACACCCACAGTGAGCGTGGGTACCCATTATTCTGAGTGTGAGCCCGAGGGGCTGATACGAGTAACTGTGAGGTAGCCTGAGGGACTGGTACTATTCTGAGAGTGTGCCCGAGGGGCTGATACGAGTGATTGTGAGGTAGCACGAAGGACTGGTACTGTTCTGAGATGTTGCCCTAGGGGCAAACTTTTATATGTTCATCTTTCATATTTACTTGTCATTTTACCTGTTATACCGTGGTATTTGTGCCCGAGGGGCGGATTTTCGGTGCTTATTGGCACTAACTGTTTTGCAATCACTGCATAATCATTGAAGAAGTCACTTTCAAAAGAGGTTTAAACTGAGCTAAGATATTTCTAAAGATGTCACAGCTTCATTGTTTTTTTCTCAAAGGGTTTTACACTGCTCTGTACAGCATAATGGTTTGCCTTGCGTGATTTCTTACTCCTCTATTATTATTTACCTTTATTACTCACTGAGTTGGAGTACTCACTTTACTCCCTGCACCTCATGTGCAGATGCAGGTATTCATTCACCCGGTAGCGAGTTTTGGCTAATCAGAGGTTGAGATATAGGGTTTAGCAAGGTGACTGCCAGCGTTCGCAACATCATTTTTCTCCCTTTTGTTCATTATTCTTGTTTCATGTACTTTTAGGCCTTTTAGTTGTATTTACACTATAATAGATGCTCGTGACTTGTGACACCCCGATTAGGGTTGTATTGGGTTGTACTTCCGCTAATTAATGTCATCAAATCATATTTAAACTGCTTATGAACTGTTTAATTTCTTAAAAAAAGGTGTTCGATAATGTTCTGGCTGGCCTTGTCTCAAAAAGAGGCACCATCATGACCGGATCGGGGTTTGGGTCATGACAAGTTGGTATGAGAGCCATGTTACTAGGTCTCACGAGTCATGAGCAGGTTTAGTAGAGTCTCGCGAATTGGTATAGAGATGTCTGTATTTATCCTCGAGAGGCTGCGGAAAATTTAGGAAGACTTCATATTATTGAATTCTTATCGTGCGTTCTTGATTCAACTTGGAAATTAACTCTTGAAATTCCTTCCATGCATTCGTATGCGCGCATGAGCACTCAGTATCAGATGTGCCTTGATGGCTTGTGATTCCGGATCGAGGGCCGAGATGTGATCTTTGTGTGCTGATGTTGGGCCAGTCTGGAGGACTTGAGGCCAGATCTTGGCCTATTGCTTGAGCACCGAGGTTCTGATTGTGCGAGTAAGTGTTTTGAACTTGTATGTTCGGTATTGTCCCTATTAGTGGAAGTAATGACTAGTTAGCCATACGATGAGTATGTTAGTACTGCGAGATGTATCTATGTAACTTGGAAGTGACGAGGAAGGTCTGCTGGATGATAGATGAGCTACTAAGAGTATGCTTTCCATTGTGATTGGATGTGTAGCTCCGAGTTATGGGCGTGTGAAGAATCTTTTCGTGTCTCCTAGTTGGGGGTGAAGTAGATTTCATGTTGGGGTATGAGTTCAGACTCAAGAAGACTAAGTGGCTGTGTAATGTGTGTGACGGTGGAAGGTATATGAAAATGTTATATTGAGGCGAAGCAGGTGGGTATCTCCTGCGGAGTGTTCTGAAGGGATGTGATCCTTATGTGTATGTTAGAAGATCTCATGTGTAATTGGAGGGTACGTATTGAAATTTGAAAGTTTGGGTTGCTTAAGATAGTAGGTCTAACGGTTGCGGGGATGAATGCGAGATTTGCAGAAAATTTGCAGTACTAGATGATCTGTGTTTTCACAAGCATACAAATGATTTGAGTTTAATATCACTATGCTATTGTGACATCAATAGAGTAAAGGTGTTATGAGTTATTAACTGTATCTTGATCTATGGCTTCGAGCCAAGTGGGGGAGTTTGTTGTGAGCAGTTGATTGCACAGTTAGGTGCTATGTTGGTTCTAGTTTGGGGCGTCGAGTGAGTTAGCTATGGCTAGAGTAAGGGAAATAGTTTGAAAAGGGTTATATTATGCTTCATAGGGTATGAGAATTCACGGAATGTCTATAGTTGTTGTTGTAAAGAATGCTCGGCGCATAGAGCAGGAAGTTGCTTGGTTGTATTGGATTGAGGATTTCATTCTGCGGTATTGGAGTGCCAATGAGGCACGGGTGGTTATGTTTGTTAGGTCAGGTAAATTGCGATTTGAATAATAGTGAATGACTCGCGAGGATGGCTCTAATATGTTCAAGATTCTTCAGAGAACAATCGGGTATTTTAAAGTTCCATGTGTGATTAGAAACTGTGATTTTATTGGAAGAGGTCCAGATTTGTGGTGTTTCTATGTTAATTATGGGATTCTATATATCAATATCAGGAAAGTAAAGGTAACAGATTTAGATTCGCCAGAAGTTCTACAGAGTAAAGTATTCTGGAATATGGTGTTTTAGGGAATATTTAAGGGAGTATTCAGCGGTTTATGGGTTTCGGACAGTGTGGTTTCATGCTTGGGTCTCGTGTGGTAAGCCTGGGTTGAGGAATTGTGTTACTACAACAAGGGGAAATATTATGTTGAAGATGAATCAAAAGAAATTTAGATAGATGGAGTAGCTTGATAGTAGACCGGATCGGCATGGTAAGGATATGATTAACTCTTTGTGTTTGTTCAAGGTAATGAGTTCTTATAGGTACTTTGCAACAATGCCCTTAGGTTGTGTTTACATGCTTGGCTTGGTCGAGTTAGAAGGATTCAGTCCTGGCCGGTATGATTTGTGCAAAGGGAATTCGAAAAATCCTTGATGATTTTTAATGCGATTTGGAGATGTATATTTTTATGGGCATGTGGAGCATGGAATGTATAGTGATTTTCTTCTAGATGGGACCAATGGGAAGTTCTTGCCTAGTTGAGTGCGTAGATGTATGTGGCTCGGAAGGGAGATGAAGTTTTCATGTTGTCCTTGAATGGTATGGTATATGCGGTATGTTGTGGCGAATGGAGACTTGCGTGTGTAAGGTTACAGTTCAGTTCAGAAAGGAAGTTCATGAAACTCTTAAGCAACGGGTGGCCTCATATGATTAAGGAAATGGTACTACTAGTTGGAAGTGATTTGATGGGGGGTATATGTTTCAGAAAAGGGCAATGTGATTAAGTTGATAGTACTTCGATAGTACTGTGGCGCTTTTTTGTTAGATCGAATGCTGATATTCGAGATGCTTGATGGCATATGGGAATTTTAGAATATCTTTCATGGAATGACTGGGTACTTGAGGTGTGATATGTATTCGGACGGCAGAATTTGGAATCAGGTATGGTGATTTGTGTGCTACATGGAATTGGAGATCGAAAGTTCTTATATTCGGGCTATGTTGTGGTCGTAGATCATGTGTATCGGCACTGTTTATTGACTATCGGGGTTTGGAAACCCGAGTGGACCTTTTGTTGCTTGGGCTATTAGATCTTGGATGTGATATTGGGTTCAGACTGGTTATTTTTGTGTTGTGTTATTCTGGACTATTGTGATAAGACGGCACTGTTGTCTACATTGGGAAAGGCCACAGATTGAGTGGCGATGTTCGACGAATTATGTCCTATTGGGATTTTTATATTTCAAAGACCCAGCGGACGGCTGGGAAGGATTGCCTTTCTTATTTGGAGTCTTATAATGAGTGTCAGCGCTGATGCTCCTCATATTGATTCAGTCCCGGTGGTGAGGGACTTCTCGGATGTGTTTCTTGTAGATGGGCATGTCACCGGGCAAGGTTATTGATTTCGGTATTAATTTGGTGCCTTGCATCATATCGTATGGCATTGGCAGAGTTATAGAGGTGGAAGGAGCAGCTTTAGGTTTCCTTGATAAGGAGTTCATTGGCAGGCCAATGTGGCTGAGTGTTCTATCTTGAGTCGACTTGGTTGGCTCTGAATGGCATTGTTGAGGGAGGTATTAATTCGACCGTTGTTGAGCTTATTAGTGATCTGGGGGGGTCTATAAGTTACCTTTTTGTGTTGCAAGACGTTATGATCTATTGGATATGGAACATATGGTGTGGTTCATTTGGAGTCTCATAGTGGAAGTCGAGCGGGAAGAGTAATTGGGTGTTGCTCGGCGAATGGCGTATCGGTTATGTCCTATCGGGTTGCGTGGCATATGTTACTTGTGTCACAGTGGGTGTAATGATTTGCTTTGGTTCCAGACATCAAATTGTGTATGGTTGTCAATTTCGAGCATAGTGACTTGAGACGTCTCATGTGGAGCAGTGTTTGGATAGGATCGCGCATTTCAGCGAAGCTATGTGGAGGTATAACCTTGCAGGTTAGACTCGTATGTTCCATTATATGATATGAGACGTGTTCTCAGCCTTGTGTTGTGGTGGTACTGGTGAGCTTGAGGTACAACTCTTTCATTTGAGTTAGTTTCATGATGTGAGTATGTTGGGATTATTGCTTATTGGCGCACGGATTGCGCGAGTTGTGGCTCTAGCCTGTCTTGATATGTCATGTCACTAGGGTGGTGTGTTGGATTAGAGGAGATCGGTGGGATCATTAATGAATACGAACGAATTCTATTTCAGCATGTTGGAAGGTTAATATCGAGGTTTGACTCAAAAATTTTGCTATGGTAATTGCTAGAGGAGAAATGGCTTCGTGAATGGTTGATCTGAGAAATGGTTATGGTTATTGTGTTTTTCATTTATCGTTGGCAGTATATGAAATCGTTGGAATGAGACTTTAGTTGATAAGAGGTTTTCTATCGGTATTTGGTTGTTCTGGACAACTATTGTGAATGGAAGTTATCGCTACATGTGTTTGCGTTATGTGGTATATCATATTATTTCACCTGAGGTTTCAGGCATGGGCTACTATATCTAGTTCGGGTCTATATAGAGTATAGGTGTGAGGTTTTGACTGTATTGATTGTTTCGGGAGTGGAAATGTGGTTCAATGATTCATGGGCTAGATTGGGTTGTGTAATTTTAGTTTCTATGTGTTATCGGACCTATATGAGATAGGGTGACGTGGGATCACCCCCGGGTATATGCATGGCAAGGTTATTCATTGATAGGATGGATTTTGGAACAACTCTGAGTACGTTCGAGGACGAACGTGTGTTTAAGTGGGGGAGGATGTAACGACCCGACCGGTCATTTTGAGCTTTTGCGCTTTGATCGCCAGTTCTCTTGCACGAATCGCCTCGTATGTGGTATTATGATTGATGTAGATCGTTGATTTTGGTTTTGCGGAATTCAGTATGAATATGAAAGAATAATCTCAGTTGAAAGCTTTGAATTTGAAAGGTGTGACCAAGAGTTGACTTGTTTGTATATGAGCTCGGATCGGAATTTTTATGATTTAGTTAGCTTCGTTAGGTGATTTATGAATTAGGAGCGCGATCGGAATGATTTTCAAGGTCTGTAGAAGGATTTGGCTTGAATTGGCAAAGTTAGTATTTTTGGCGAATTCCGGTTGATAGGTGAGATTTTGATCCGAGGGTCGGAATGGAATTCAACAGTTTTTGTAGCTTCGTTATGTCATTTGTGATGTGTGTAAAATTTAAGGTTATTCGGACATCGTTTGGTTGGGTTTTTTATCGAATGTGTATTTCGGAAGTTTTTGGAAACTTAGGCTTGAATTCGACGAGTTTTGGGTAAATTGATGTTGTTTGAGGTGCTTTGATGATTGGAACACGTTTGAATGATATTATGGATTATGTTGGTGTGTTTGGTTGAGGTCTCGAGGGCCTCAGGTGTGTTTTGGGTGGTCAATCGGACCACTTTGTGCCATAAAAGATAGCAGGAAATTGCAGGTTTGGCTTCAGTTCTGTTGCAGGTATTTTCCTCTTCGCAATCGCATGAGAAGGCTCGCAATCGCGTAGATTTATTTAGGGGAGGCATCCAGGTTGTTCTTCGCGTTCGCGTAAATAGGTCTGCGATGGCTTATGTTTTTATTATTGTGAATCGCGGTCGCGTGGTATCATTCGCGATCGCGTAGTGGAAAGGTTCTGGGCATCGCGTTAGCGTGAGGTTATATGCGATCACGTAGAGTAAAGTTGGGTTGTGCTTCGCGATCGCAAGGTGTTTCCGCGATAGCGATTAAGTGAAATTTAGTGCTGGGCAAAATGTTTTAAAAGCCCATTTCGGCGATTAAGAAGCTAAGAACCTCCATTTTTGGGCGACTATGAAGCTTGCGAGAGCTAATTGAAGGGGGAATTCAAGAGGATTTCTTTGAGGTAATATTTTTTATCTCAATACTCGATTATTATGTGAATTCCACCTAGAAATTTATGGAAACTAAGCCTAAAATTGAAGAGCTAGGGCTTGAGAAATTGGACTTTTGATTTGGGATTTGAAAGACCATTTGAGGTCGGATTTGAGAATTTTTGATATGTATGAACTCGTGGGAAAATAAGGAATCCGTTGATGTGAAAATTTCTAAGTTTCGAGAAGTGGGCCCGGGGCTCGGGTTTTTCTTATTTCGGGATTTTTGATTTTTTCGATTGTTTTCGCTTTGGCTTTGTTCCCTTAGCATATTGTGATGTATTCATTCTGATTTTTGATAGATTCGACGTGCGTGGAGGCCGATTTGAGGGGCAAAGGCATCGCGAGCTAGAGATTTTACCATTTCGGGGTGAGTAATGATTGTAAATGATATCCTGAGGGTTTGAAACCCCGGATTGTACATCGTAGTGCTATATTGAGGTGAGACACGCGTTGGATGATGAGCGTGGGGTCTTTTACTACTGAGGATTGTGACTTGGTCCATCCCGATTGATGATTTTACCGCGTATTTGACTGAAACTTATTTCTTATCGCCATGATTTGGGCTGATTGCCATATTTGGGCTGATTTCACAGCTTCATTATTGTTTTGCTCAAAGGGTTTTACACTACTCTGTACAACATGATGTTTTGCCTTGCGTGATTTCTTACTGCTCAGTTATTATTTACCTTTATTACTCACTGAGTTGGAGCACTCACTTTACTCCCTGCACCTCGTGTGCAGATGCAAGTATTCATTCACCTGGTAGCGAATTTTGGCTGATCGGAGGCTGAGATATAGGGTTTAGCGAGGTGACTGCCAACGTTCGCAACATCATTTTTTCACTTTTGTTCATTATTCCTGTTTTGTGTACTTGTAGGCCTTATAGTTGTATTTACACTCTAATAGATGCTCGTGACTTGTGACACCCCGATTAGGGCTGTGTTGTGTTGTACTTCCGCTAATTAATGTCATTAAATCATATTTAAACTGCTTATGAACTGCTTAATTTCTTAAAAGAGGTTCGGTAATGGTCTGGCTGGCCTTGTCTTCACGAGAGGAGCCATCATGACCGGAGCAGGGTTTGGGTCATGACAATTTATGTGGAAACTGTGCCGCATCCTACTCAACCCATTTCAAGCACACCTGAGCCTGATGACAAAGACTCTCTTATTAAGAATCTGGCAGCAAAACTCAAGAAAGTAACTAGTAGAGTTCAGGTTATCGAAGGAAGCAAGGGGATTGAGGGGCTGAATTACGAAGATCTTTTCATTCAACCAGATGTCGAACTGCCCGAGGGGTACAAACCTCCCAAGTTCGATATGTTTGATGGCATCGGGGATCCCAGAGTTCATCTAAGGACCTATTGGGATAAACTGGTCGGAGTAGGAAAGGATGAAAAGATTCGCATGAAACTCTTCTTGAGAAGCCTGAAAGGGGATGCTCTATCTAGGTACATTAGTCAAGACCCGAAGAAGTGGACAAATTGGGTAAATATGGCATCCGATTTCATGGACATATTTAGATTCAACACCGAGAATGCACCAGATGTGTTCTACATCTAGAATTTAAAGAAGAAACCCACGGAGACATTCCGCGAGTATGCTACTCGTTGGAGATCAGAAGCCGCTAAGGTCAGGCCTGCCTTAGAAGAAGAACAAATGAATAGGTTTTTCGTTCGGGCTCAAGTCCCACAGTACTATGAGAGGTTGATGTTGATCGAAGGCTAGAAAATTTCCAATATCATCAAACTATGGGAGAGGATCGAGGAAGGTATCAAAAGTTGTATGGTCACTAATTTTGAAGCATTCCAGGCTACCAACAAGGCTTTACAGTCTGGTGGCACATCCAAGAAATGGGATGTGGGTGACTTGATGGTTGCACAGAGGACGAAATCCCCAATCAAATACCAAACCTATCCACTACCTCCACTCACATATCAACCTACCCTAAATTACCAAGCACTCTCACCCACTTACCAAGCTCCGCCACCTACTTACCAATCATCTCCACCTCCCACATATCAGCCTACATCACCCAAATACTCCCAACCCACACACGTCTACCAAGCCTACAACACCCAACAAGCTCACTATCAATGACCTCGCCAAACTTTCCCTAGACCCCGACCAAACTTCGATCACAGATCTCCCAAACATTACATCTCCATTGCCGAACCAATCGACCAGTTGTATGAAAGGTTTAAAGCTGTTGGTTACGTCACCCCTATCCCTTCCATAACTCCAAAAAATCCTTCCCAATGGATCAACCCAAACAAAACCTGTGCATACCACTCCGGCATGAAGTGGCATACCATTTATGAGTGCCGCTCCCTGAAGGACAAGATTCAGGATTTGATTGACAACAAGATCATTATGGCAAAGGAGCCTGCTCCGAATGTCTGCAAAAACCCTCTGCCTGACCACAAAGGTGGAGGCATTGACATGATGGAGATAGAAGATGATTGGGACCCCAAAGTATCGATCGAATTCATCGCTGAGGGTGACGAGCCAAAGAAACCGATAGTCATACTTAATTCGATTGTAGTCCAGATCCAACCTTCTGAAGACACCGAAGTGAACATGTCCATACCACTCGATCTTGAAACACCATCTTCTGCAAAGACGCCAGAACCAATTAAGGTTGAGTTTGGGCCCCCAAAGGCATCTGCACCATTTGAAATTGATGTGTCACCCCCCGAAGTAAGGGTACCCATCCTAGTGGCAATGTTAGCCATAGCACCATTCCATACGAAGACCATCCCCTAGGACTACACAGCCGAGGCAAGGAGAAAAGGAAAAGCCAAAATTGGAGAAGCAGTTGCGGCGCAAGGTATGACAAAAATCGAAATTGTTTATACTCCGGAGCATTTACCTGAAACAAGTAAGTAGACCTTTGGACGTCTATCGAAACTGGGCCCGATGATCTCTGGATAAAAATACAAGCAAAAGAGTATTTAGTCATTGATCAACTGAATAAAACACCGGCACAGATCTCCATCCTGGCTCTGCTGCAAAGCTCTGATGCACACAAGAACGCCTTGTTTAAGATACTGAGTAAGGCATATGTGACCAGCAACATAACTGGAGGAGAAATGGCAAACATGGCAGGGCAAGTATTGCAGAGCCACAAAATCACTTTCCATGAAGATGAGTTGCCACCGGAAGGGCTATGCTACAACAAAGCACTGTACATCACCGTACAATGCGAGGATTATTTCATCACTAGGATTTTGATCGACGGAGGGTCCAACCTCAATATTTTTCCAGTGGTAACTCTCAGAACATTGGGAAAGGGCATGCATGAGACCAAGGATGGAGCCATCAATGTCAAAGCTTTCGATGGTTCCCAAAGGTCCATTATTGGAGAAATCAGTTTGTATCTACAAATGGGACCGACTTGGTTCGACGTTGACTTTCAAGTAATAGACGTCCCAGCATCTTAGAACTTGCTATTGGGACGGCCATGGATTCATGCCACTGGAGCTGTAGCATTAACCATGCATCAGGCAGTGAAGTTTGAGTGGAATCACCAAGAGGTGATTATTCATGGCGGCAGTAGCAATCCCATATACAGCCGCCAGACCATCCCAGCAATCGGAGGAAGAAGGAAGATAGGCGGAGAAACCTACCATCATATCGATTGATTCAACACCATAGACAAAGATAAATAGAGGGATAACAAAATTAAAAGTATACTGAATTGGAGCGGATATGAACCTGGCAAGGGACTCAGCAGGAACCTCCAGGGAATCACCAAACCTATCAAGTTGAAAAAGCATGGTACCACTTTTGGTTTGGGATATGAGTATACTTGGAAAGAATTCAAGGAATGTTTTCCACCCTGGCGCGGTCCTTACTATCCACTGGAGTATCCGATACCCCGTCTGGAGCAGACTTTTCAACCAGTCGAAGTCGTTTATGTGTTGGAAGAAGAAGAAGCATTAATAGCAATAAGGAACCTGTTCTTGGAAGATGATAACTTGGATTGTTGTGTCATTTTCGAGGAGGAGGGGGATGAAGGCCCTTCCATACAAGCCGTGAGATGAGGAGCACGCCTCAACAATTGGTCCATCAGAACCACCAGGGCCCGGAAAGCTTCGGGGTAGCAAGGCTAAACAAAGTACCATTCATCATCTTTATTTTGCTAGTTGACTTTCTTTCCGCATTTTAATTTTGAAATAAGAGCCACAATGTTCAAAACAATTATGAAATTTATCAAAGCATTTTTGTTTCTTGTAAATCTCGCTCTTATTACTTTTCATCGTTTACTTATTTACATAGCATTACTATTACTTATCTTGATGAACCGACAATTGTGACTTGCAACGAGACAACGCAACAAACGGATATAGACTCAAAAGAAGATGATATACCAGAAGAGGTTGTCAAAGAGGTCGAGGATTTTGAGAATAGACCTAAGTCCAACTTGGACGAGACTGAGGTGGTTAACTTGGCAGATACAGAAAATGTCAAAGAAACGCGCATCAGTGTTCATCTGTCACCGTCAGAAAAGGAAGAGTACACGAAATTCCTAAGGGAATATGAGGACATATTCGCCTGGTCGTATGATGATATGACTGATCTCAGTACATCTATTGTAGCTCACAAATTGCCAATCGATCCGACATGTCCCTCTGTAAAACAGAAGCTAAAGAAATTCAAACCTGACATGAGTTTGAAAATCAAGGAAGAAGTCACCAAGCAGGTCAAAGCCAAGGTTCTCAGGGTAGTGGAGTATCCAACATGGTTAGCCAATATCGTACCGGTTCCGAAGAAGGACGGGAAGGTTAGGGTATGTGTCGACTACCGCGACCTCAACCGGGCCAGTCCGAAAGATGACTTCCCCTTGCCAAACATACACATTCTAATTGACAACTACGCCAAGCATGAGCTGCAGTCATTCATTGATTGTTTTGCTGGGTATCATCAAATATGGATGGATGAGGAAGACGCGGAATGGGTAAAGAGCCGGTACGAGTAGTTAGCCCTCATAGAGGGAAAAAGAATGAACGCAGTTTGTCATGTTCAACTTTATCAAAACAGAATGTCCAGAGCCTTCAACAAAAGGGTCAAGCCAAGACAATTTACACCAGGACAGCTTGTATTGAAGAAAATCTTTCCACATCAAGATGAAGCCAAAGGGAAATTCTCTCCTAATTGGCAAGGTCCATACATGGTTCACCGGGTTCTAACAGGAGGAGCCCTCATACTTGTAGAAATGGACGGAGAAGTCTGTCCAAAGCCGATCAATTCTGGTGCAATTAAACGATACTATGTGTATCATTTATGATTTCCTTTATGATATAATTTGAACTACGTCTGACCTGATTCCCGTTGAAGAGGGGATACGTAGGCAGCCTTATGGGTTCGGTCACAATTTAATAAAATTTTCATTTCCCCCCGATATTGGAAACTGGGGCAGATTAGAGGACGACCCTCAAAATTCCGAAGTTGATCTTCAGCTACTCACCAACATGCAGTCGTCAAAATTACCAGCCCAATAAACTGGGGCAAAATTTTGAGGAGGACCCTCAAAATTCCGGAGCGAGAGAGGTTGGAAGGTCTTGAAACGCGTCGCAGTCATCGGTTTATCTAAACACACTTTTACTAAATCATGCATGACTACTATCAAAATTGCTTTTTTTAGCGATGCTACCCCAATAAAAATAGGAGCCGAGCAGGACAAGCGAGGTCCACGGGAAGATGAATTAACCTTCCCCCTTTTACAAAACTCATGATTTTTCTTTGGTTACAGGCACCCAAGACATAAAATCACCCGATACGATTACATACTCAGGCTTTTTCAGGAACACAACTCTCAGAATTATTGCCTATTTACAATTGTTATCGGTACAAGACATCCCCAACGACCGCAATACAGCTATCAGCTATCATCTATCAGCTTGGAGATTTCATCATTATTCTCCTCTACTTTTTCTGCATTGCATAAGGCTACTATTTTGCCTTTCAAGACTAATCCCTGTCTCCCTAATTGCATAAGGCTACTATTCTACCTTCCGACGTTAAGCTCTACCTCTATCTGCATTTCTTTCCATTGCACAAGGCTACCTTTCTGCCTTCTGAGGTTAAGCTCTACCTCCAACTGCATTTCTCGTATTGCATAAGGCTACTGTTCTACCTTCCGAGGTTAAGCTCTACCTCCATCTGCATTTATCGCATTGCACAAGGCTACCTTTCTGCCTTCTGAGGTTAAGCTCTACCTCCATCTGCATTTCTCGCATTGCATAAGGCTACTATTCTACCTTCTGAGACTAAGCCCTGTCTCCCTAATTGCATAAGGCTACTATTCTGCCTTTCGAGGTTAAGCTCTACCTCTATATTTGCATAGCTTGAAACATCGTCACTCCATCTTGCATCGGATGAAATATCGCCACTTCATTTAAATCTCGCATCGACTGAAAGATTGCCATTTATGTTTACACTTTACATAGGCTGGAATATCGCCATTTCATTTAAATCTCGCATCGGCTGAAAGATCGACATTTATGTTTACACTTAGTATCGGCTGAAATATCGCCATTTCGTTTAAATCTCGCATCAGCTGAAACATCGCTATTTTATTTAAGTCTCGCATTAGCTGAGAGATCGCCAAATCTTGCATTTCATGGGCTGAAAGATCGCCAAATTGTCCAAAGGCTTCATCGTTCGGAGGCACCATTTTCATAGACCGAGAACATCATGTCATAGCCTGAGGACCCCATTTCTATCTCTGCATAACATTATTCAAAGGCATCATAGTTCCGAGGCATCATTCCCATAGCCCGAGAACATCATTTCATAGCCTGCGAATCCTTTGTTACGCTTCATGTCCCTGGACGTCATGGTCTGAGGACATCATCCTAACTGTCCAAAGGAAACATTCATGGTCTAATGGGAAGTTGAATCACGTTTAAATTTACGCACAATATATGTTGGTATTACTCACTTGCAGGTGCACCATCTTGCAACGGCCGTCTCAGCAGGAGCGATACCGATCCAGTTCTCGCAGCCTATCAGACTCTGACCATCCATCGCATCCGTTTTTCGAAATCTCCATCGGCATAGTCTGCCAATGGACCCTGAACTACATATGGCCTGATTCCTGTAAGACCAAGGATATGTAGGCAGCTCAGGAACCAGAGTTCGGTCAAAATTCTTCAATCGTTTCGTTCGGTCAAAATTGGCCATCATGTCTTTATCCGACAACTATTTCATCCTTCCCGGGTAAAGAGGGGCAGCTGTTGATACCCAATTTTTCCCTATCTATTTTTATACTCAAAATACTTTCAAAATAGCATGTGTATGCATATATAAACATGCCCAAGAATTTTGATATTTTCCTTAAGTTTTAAGATTTTTAAAAAATTAATTTGTTATCCATTCTAGCAGTACAAAAATCAATAGTTATTTTCAAAATTATTATTTTGGTGAATAATTTATTTTATTCCCATATTTATACTAAAATATAGTTAAGGTAATTTTTATATATTTTTACAAATTTATTTGGTATTTATAAAGTCAAATTGCACATAATTGCAATTCCAGCCTATTTTAAGATTTAATAGTATTTTATAATTATAAAATTGGTTCTAATATTTTTAAATCAATATTTATGAATTATTAAGTGTCTCAGTACTTTTAATTTATTTTTAGAAGTCTTTTACTATTTTTATAAAATAAAAAAGAAAACAATGCCTATTTAAATACTAGCCCTGCCAATTTACATTTTAGCCCAAAATCGATCCCCCCAATGAACACCAATTTCAATTATAAACGGGATGACCCAATCCCTAAATTATCCAGCCCCAACCCAATTAAATAACCTTCCCGGACCTAATCTCTAATCCCAATTGTTGATCTAACAGATCAACGACTCAGGTGCAACCTTTCCTTTTTTAATTTTACAAACCCCTCAACCCTAAATCATTTCCCCTTAACTCACCACCCTTAAAACCCCCCTCCTCTCTCAGGTTCTCTCGAACCTTCCTTAACCCTAGCCGCTTCTAATCATTCCCACCTTGAAACCACCGAAATCCATGGCTTCTCCGGCCATGGAAGCCCTATACTCACCCATCTTTGCTCTTATACGCTTGGTACTCGAAGGATGGACTTCTGAACTTAAAGGTTCTCATTCAGATCTTCACAGATTCAAGGTTCTACGGCCATCTTCGGCCCTGCTCCAGTGCACAATGGTGTTTTGAGCCGGGTTTTGACTTATCTGACTCCGATCGAACCATTTCCAAGCCTTTATCATTCCAGGGTTCTTCTGAAACCCTAACTATTCGAGGTTCTCTCCGATTTTTCTTAGATATGTCATGTATCTATGATCTACTTGGGTTCTTAAATGATTTCCCCAATATTTTCTCTCAAAATTACTTTTTAAATCATTTCTCTTCGACTTAGGGTTTTTCAAAAGACTTAAAATGATTATCCGACTTTCATTTTCGCCTTCTTTGTGTGTACTTCTCTTTGTTGTGCTCACATGTTTCCTTTCTATCATGCATGTTCTTCTGTGCTTCTATATTTTTTGTTTTCCTACTGTGTTTCTATACCGTGCTCACATGTTTATCTCACTATGTTTTCCTATATGCTCTTTTGCTATACTATTCAATGTTCTTGTGTTCTCCTACTGTATTTGTTTTATTAAATTCTTAGGTCTCTTTGTTTGTCTTCCGCTAAACCATGTTGAGACCTTCTTTAAACATGTTTCTTCTACTATTATGTTGTTCTCTCATTGTGCTTTGAGCTAGTTCCTTCACTCTGTTAGCTTTGAATTTTTTATTATATTTGCTTGTCTTCTCATGAGACTCTGAAAAGAGATCTCTGAACCTGCTGCTTCCCCACCTCCGTATTTGATTCAAGGCAAACCCCTAGAATCTGAAGGTTCTGCCGAGGTTTGATCCCGCGATTGAATTAGGGTTTATTTCAGAACCCTTGACACTTTCAGAGTAGCTTCTGAGCCTTTGAACTAAGTGTGGACCTCTTTGTTTGCATACAATTCTGCACTTTTTAATTTCTTCTACACTAGGCTTTTTTTACTGATTGGCATGACAACTTTTTCATGTTTAAACGTGTCTGCATGTTTTATATGTGATGAACATTTCTTCCAAAAGTTTTTCCAACTTCTGATTGATTTAGAATCCCTTTTAATAGGTTTAATTGATTGTTACCGATTTTCCTTAAGTTAAAATCTTTTCCCCTTTCTGACTTGGTTCATTCATACAAAATTTTCAACTCATGATTGCGTGGTTTTCAATTGATTTCCTTTCCTTAATTTGCACAATCGTGTACTATCAAGACTTTGTCCTTAAATAAACCTCTATGTATTTACCCCTGTTGTACTACTTTGAAAAGTGTTTGATTAATCTCTTTCCTTAATTAGCTTTGCCCGTTTGAAATTAGAATCCCTTAATTAAAGGGAAACCTTGTGTAATTGATTTTCAAACTATTCTCTTAGCTATTTCTACTTTCTTTCTACACTATAAATACATGACTTCCTTTAACACAACACACACGATTGAGCATACTAAAAACTAGACAATCACAATTCTCTTCTGAACTTATAGTACTCTTGCTTCTTGACTGCACTTTGGCTTTTACAAGGCTACTGCTTCTCTTTATTTGTCTCTTTGAAACTGGTATGTCCTAACTTAATTTTCAGCATCACCCCAATGTGTTTATTTATAGTCCTTGTATCCATGTCTACTTTCTTTTCTATGTAAAGTTTAACATTTGACTTAAAGTGCCTATATGCTACTGCCTGCTTCTCTTCTTTGTGAATAATTGCTCCCTATCCCATTACCCCCTATGTGTTTGTGAGTGGGTACTTAGTTCATGGAAACAAGAATTTTTGTTCATGACCTAAGTTTTGACCCCCTAAACTCTAAATAGGCTGGAAGGTGTGCCAGTATGTCTCATTGCTGGGTATGCCCATTTGCCTTCTCTTTCCTTGCACCCTGCTTCTAGTATGGATCCCCATACCCCACTCCCCTATGGGTGCTGAGTTAAGGTATAGCCTTGCAGCATCCAAATTGCTGTCCAAGGCTGAACCTGACCTTCAACAGGTCCTAACTCTCCAATTTTGAAAGCTGATAGGCTGGTCAGGGGTGTGCCAGCGTCCCAATTGCTGGGCATGACCACTAACCCTGCCATGGCCTTTCCTAATTCCCCTCTATTACACTTACACTTACTCCTAGCCTCTATGTTCTGCCCCCCTTCCTATGAGCCTTGCTTTGTGACCTTGAGTTCCCTCTGAATTTGGACATTTGAGGGCTGGCCCTTCCACTGCACTATGATCCTATAATAATATTTATGGTGTAAGCAGTGCCTGGAGTTCTTGAAGCTCCTTGGAACTTTGACACATCCCAAATAAGAGAAAGGGTTTGGAAAATCTGGTCTTTGGAAGTCGGTTTATTCCACATGTCAGACCAGGAGTCTGAATTAGGCTCTCTTTGGTTGGAATTTTTTGTTTCTGATGTAATTTACTTTTATGGATTCATTCAAGTTGTAATAATTTGTAATAATTATGGGGTGTATAGTAAAAATGGGGATGGCCTCTTGTGTTATGCCTGCGGGGTAAATATCATGCCTTAGGCTTTTATTTTCTGCAATCACCACGTCTTCGTTTATGAATCTGCATATATAATATCCTGCCTATAGGTCATTTTTTTTCATCATACATTTAGAAATCCTGCCTATAGGTCATCTTCTTATGCAATTAGAAATCATGTCTATAAGGTTATTCATATCTGTATATAGATATCCTGCCTATAGGTCATTTCATTGTAGATTTAGAAATCCTTTCTATAAGTCATTTCATTACGCATACAAAAATCATGCCTATAAGTTTATTCACATTTGCATATACACATTAGGCAAACAGTCTATAGGTTAAAATAACAAAAATGCACTCTAGATATCATTCCTATAGGACCCCTACACTTTTACAAACGTTTTAAAAATCAATCATGTTTAGAAAGCATGCCTATAGGAATAACTAACTGGACCTGAATCATCTATTTCGTTTACAAGCCTAAAATCAGTAGCAAAAGTGGTTTTAAAAGCTGCAGAACATTTGCTTATTTTCCAAAATCAGTAATTTTTCTTTAAAATTAGTATGCCTCCTGCAATGTTAGATATCATGATTACAGGCCTCATCTAGGCAAACCTATAGTTTATTAATCAATTATACCAGTCTTAATAATTACAACCAGCAGGCAGGTCTAATTCGGACTTCTTATCTGAAAATATGTGATAAATCAACCACCCTTCCTACGTTAAGTTTATTTAAAGACCTAACAAGTATTTGAAGTCATGCAATGTATTTTCCTTTGAGTGAGGAGGCCTATTTGAGCAATAATTGTTGTTTGCTTCCCCCCTATCTGATTATATGTTTTGTTTGTTGCCTAGATTTTTTATCCTTTCCTAAACTTCTGAAAAACCCCAGTTCCCTTCCTTTCAAGACTAGTAGTCCCAAATGCCTACGGGGCTGATAGGATCAGGGCAGGTAATATCATGCAATAAGTAACGAAACCCTTCCGCGTTTAATACCTTAACAGGATGGGGAAGGATAGATATGGATATGATGATCAGTGCGTTAATACAATGTGTAGCCCCTCTTGGAGGAGTGATTATTGGGTATTGCATTGATGTGATCCATATTTTTTATAAACCTAGGACCTCCCCCCCCCCTTCCTTTACTTGTTTATATTCGTTCAAATGATGTTTTTTTCTTGAATTTCTACTTTCTTCACCTTCTTCAAAATCAATTTACTTGCAATATATGTGAAAACCACTTCTATTTGAGCCTTTATTGCTTACTTGATTATGTGAAGTCACAAATTGTAACATGGCCGGGAACCACACTAGTGGATCTTGAGGGATGCCTAACACCTTCCCCTTGAGATAATTTATAGCCCTTACCCGAACTCTGGTTCTTCAAAATCAAACCCTTCTTAGTGTCCTAATGCACTTAATCAGTAGGTGGCGACTCTTCAAACTCCAAAACTCCAACTCCCAAAAGGGAAAAAGAGTTGCCCGCCCAATTATCGTAAACCCGATTTTGCCTTTAAGAGAAAAGGGGGGCATCGACACCTATGACCGGCAGACCCAGAAGGGTGCTCCATTCTGATGGACAAAAGAGTGTGAGGTGAGCTTTCATAAGATCAAGACAGCTTTGACTATTGCCCCAGTATAGATATTACCTATAGGATCAGGATCTTATACTGTCTATTATGATGCCTTGAGGATTGGCCCTGGAGCGGTACTGATGTAGGATGATAGGTTGATTTCCTACGTGTTCAGACAATTGAAGGTGCATGAAAATAATTATCTTGTCCATGATCTCGAGTTAGATGCTATTGTTCATGCCTTGAAGATCTGCCGTCATTATTTGTACGGTGTTCCTTGTGAGATCTACACTGATTACCGGAGTTTACATCATCTATTCAAGCAGAATGACCTTAATCTACGCCAGAGGAGGTGGTTAGAGATACAAAAGGACTATGATATCACTATTTTTACCACCCGGGGAAGGCTAATGGGACCTGCTAGCAACGGAGAGGCCCACGGCGATGGATGTTCAGGCCTTAGCCAGCAAGTTTGTGATATTGGATATTTCAGAGCTCAATTAGGTCCTAGATTATGTGGTTTCTTGGTCTTCCTTATTTGATCGTATCAGGGAGCATCAGTATGATGACCCTCATTTACTTGTCCTCAAGGAGAAGGTTCTGCATGGTAATGCCTGAGATGTGACCATTGGTGATGACATGGTATTGAGGATGCAGTCAAATTTGTGTACCCAATGATGATGGGCTTTGGTAGCTGGTTTTGGAGGAGGCCTACAGTTCACAGTATTCCATCTATTCGGGTGCCGCGAAGATGTACTAGGATTTAAGGCAGCACTATTGGTGGAGGCAGATGAAGAAAACTGTAGTTGGGTTTGTAGCTTGGTGCCGCAATTATCAACAGGTGAAGTATGAAAACCAGAGAACTGGTGGCTTGCTTCAGAAAATAGATATTTTGGTGTGGAAGTGGGAGTGGATCACCATGGACTTCGTAGTTGGCTTCCCATGGAGTTTGAGGAAGTTTAATGCCATTTGGGTGATTGTGGATCGGCTGACCAAGTACGCACACTTCATTCCTGTGTGTACCACTTATTCTTCAGAGAGATTGGCCGAGATTTGTGTCCTTGAGATTGTTCTCCACCATGGTATTCCAGTTTCCATCATCTCAGATAGGGGTACTCCATTCACATCACGGTTCTAGAGAGTCGTACAATATGATTTGGGTACTCAAGTAGAGTTGAGCATACCGTTTCACCCCCCAGACAGACAGGCAGTCTGAGTGCACTATTCAGATTCTTGAGGATATGCTCCATACATGTGTGATGGAGTTTGGAGGTTCTTAGGATCAGTTCTTTCCACTTGCGGAGTTTTCCTACAGTAATAGTTACTGGTCCAGCATTCAGATGGAACAGTATGATGCTCTATATGGTAGGCGCTATAGGTCCCCAGTGGGTTGGTTCAAGTCGGGCGAGGCTAGATTATTGGGCAAAGACTTGGTTCAGGACTCTTTGAAAAAGGTTAAGGTGATCCAGGATAGACTCCGCAAAGCCCAGTCCAGACAAAAGGGTTATGTTGACCAGCAGGTTCACGATGTTTCATTTATTGTTGGAGAGCGGGTCTTTCTTAGAGTTTCGCCTATGAAGGGCATTATGAGATTTTGGAAGAAGGGTAAGTTGAGCCCAAGGTTTATTGGTCCCTTTAAGGTGTTCTGGCGTGTTGGAGAGGTTTCTTATGAGCTTTCCATACCTCCCACTTGGTAGGAGTTGATCTGGTATTTCATGTTTCGATGCTTTGGAGGTATCGCGGTGATCCGTCGCACGTGTTAGATTTCAGTTCTGCCCAGTTAGACAAGGATCTATCTTATATTAAGGAGCTTATGTGCCGTAGAATTTAGGCACAATTGATACCAATTTCTTAGATTTTAAATCGTCTTTTAATTCATTCTTAGTTAATTTTGATCAAATTTGGTTGTTTTGTAGTGCATGAGCTTGAAGACCTGAAAACATGGAAAAGAAGTCAAAAGGTCGCAAAAGAATGGATATGCTGCAAGTATGTGGCCGCATAATTAACATGTAGACCGCATAATACATATGGTGATCGCAAACAGGGACAAACTTATTGGCCAAACGAAGAAGAAAATATGTGGTCCATTATGCGGCTGCATAACACTTGTGCAAGCCGCATAATTGTCGCATAACTCCAGTAGAAGAAAGTTCTCACCATGATGTGTGATGGCATATGCGGTCGCATAAAACACATGTGGACTGCATAATCGGTATGCGACTGAAGCATGAACTGGGAACTCATCAAGTCTGCAATGGAATGAAGAATATGCGGACCGCATAAGTGGTTTGCGACCATTATGCGATCGCATAAGCTATTTGAAGGGGAATTTTTGTCTGATTTTGACCATGATTTTTGCTCCACAATAAAAAGAATAAATAGGGTTTTGTGGGTCATTCAAGTCTGAGACAAGGTCCTATACATAGAGCATTGAATACTCCATTTAGTTGGAAAGTTATGAAGAAGGAATCTTGCACTTTTGTAGCTTTATGGCTTTATTAAATACTTTGTTCTTGTATTTTAGCATGAGTATCTAGTTTTAATACTAAGGTTGTGGACCCTAGATGAGTGTAATGTTAATGGGTGTTTAACATTGAATATATATATAATGGGTGGTTGATATTTCTTCAATTCTTGTTCTTTATTTGTGGTTGGTTGTTGCAAACATTAATTTATTCTATTTTACTCTTTCTTTAATTGGAAAAGTGAGTTAGAGTTTGGTAGAATTGAATATCAAGAACTCAAAACTTTAAATCCTGTTTAATAGAACCGCTTAGGAATAAGTGGGTTCTACTTGGCATAAATTGGTTGTTCTTAAATTGCAACTCTTTTATATTTGAAAAAATCATAAAGGGAAAATACTACCCAACCACTAGAAAATATTGGGTAGTCATTTAGAAATCATTTGCATATCAAAGGACCTTCCATTAGAAATATATCATATTAACACCGATAGCATTACATTCCATTGACGGGGATACCACCTTGGTCTCCTTAATCAAATCATTTACATTCTCATATCACAATTAGTTATTTCTTTAATTCACAATTATATCATTCTCTTGTTACATTAACGGAATAGAATTACGACCTAAGTCAAGTTCCACACTACTCAAGTAAACTTTTCACACCTATTCCCTATGAGATTCGACCCCAACCTTGTTGGGTTATTATATTTGACCCCGATCTCCTTACACTAATTAATTAAAGTGTAATTTGAGCATATCAAATTTTGGCGCCATTGCCGGGGAATACGATTTTTAAATTACTAATTAGTGTATTCTTTACTTTATGTCTTCTTCTATTCCATCACACTTTGCTTTTTTTTCTTGGTGTTGATAGGAAAACATAGCCGAACATGAGGAAGAAAAAATCCTTTTGCGGACATATATGAGTACATTGAGGATACAAATGTTATTGTACCTCTGAGAGTTGACACTGCCACTTTCAAGGTGGAACATGGTTTAATCCTAATGCTCAAAGAGGAGGGGTTTTTCAGGAATTCCACTGATGATTATTCGAGACAACATCCAAGAAACTTCCTGAGTATGTGTGCAATGCACAAGCAGAACAACGTCTCAGATGATGCCCTAAGGTTGAGGGCGTTCAAGTACTCATTGACTGGAGAGGCGAGGAAATAGATTCAAAATCTACTACCAAACTCAATCCATTCTTGGCCTAAACTTGTCCGAGCATTCTTAGCTAAATGGTTCCCAAAAAGCAAGAAATCTGACCTCCGGGATAAAATTTTCTTTTTCAAGAAACTACCAGGAGAACATCTATATGAGGCATGGGATCAGTTCATGTTATATTTGGTGAGGTCGCCTAATCATGGTTTTCATGATTCTATCTTGTGGGAGAAATTCTACATGGGTCTAGATGCTATGAACCAATCTATAGCCAAGAATGCAGCTGATGGATCTTTTATGGATAAGACATTTCAAGGATCACACAAATCCTTGATAAAATGGCAAAGCATAACCAAGTTTGGCACTCAGAGGACACCACAGGTGGAATTGCATATGGTACTCCATCCTTGACCAACATGATTAAGGAGAACAAAGAAAGATATCAAGTAATTGTAGGGCTTGCCACTAATGTCAATGTGTTGACGAAGATGTTCATTGAAAGACAAATGAAAAAGGTAAATATGGTGGAAAATGTTCAACCCACTTCAAATGAAGACTATGAGTAAGCAAACTATGTCAACAACTCTCGAGGAGGCTATCAAAGGCAACAATACCAAGGTCAAGGACAACAAAATCAATGGAGGCCTAACCCGCAAGGGCAAGGAAACCAACAATGGCGAAATGACCAAGGTAGCTTAAATCAAGGGAATTAGAATAACAACAACAACAACTTCTCAAATCGGAGTTCGAACCCTTATGTTTCGCTAAAGGGGCAATATTCAAACCAAGGGATGCTTGAACGGGTCCAAAATCAAGAAAGGTCCAACACTTCAATGAGGAATATGACCGAACTTGTCAGTTCTCAAACCACATCCATTTAAAAATTGGAGATGCAAATGAGAGATCGCTATAGGGAACAAAATCCAACGCAAAAGGGGACACTTCCAAGTGACACAATTGCGAACCCAAAGGGTAGTAAGAGTGGTCCAACTTCTCATTGCATGGAAATTACTACTCTAAGTGGGAAGGTACTTCAAAGAGAGAGTGAACAAGTGCTTGAAGTGGAAGAGTCTAAACAAGAGGCTGAGGCACAAGTTGAAGAGACAATTGTTATTGAAGCTAAAAAGGTCCTGAAAGAGTTGAAAGTTCAAGAAGTGAATCAGGAAGAGGTTAAGGAAAAGGTAAAAGAGACAGCAAAAACTCTACCACCTATTCCTAGACCACCTCCTCCTTTACCTCAAGACTTGCTAGGAAGGTTGATAATCGCAAACTCGAAAAGCTCTATGACATTATTAGGCAATTATCGGTAAATATACTATTTGTGGAAGCATTTCAAGAGATGCTGGGTTTTGCTAAGTATTTGAAATACTTGATCGCTGAGAAGAAAACCACCAAGAATGAAGTGGTGAATGTGACTCGCCGGGTTAGTTCCATCATTGCAACAACCACCATTCAAAAAGAAAGAAGACCCGGGAGCTTTCACCATTCCATGCACTATTGGGGCGCGTGATTTTGCAAGAGCTCTTTGTGATAATGGGGATAGCATCAACTTAATGCCTCTTGCTATTTACAAGCAAGCAGGGTTAGGTATGCCGAGGCCTACAAGTATGAGGTTGAAAATGGCTGAGCGTTCCATAAAGAGAGCGGTGGGAATTGTTGATGATGTGCTTGTGAAAGTGGGAGAGTTCCATTTGCCCGTCGATTTTTTAATCCTTTATTGTGCAGTTGAAAAATAGATCCCTATCATCTTGGGGAGACCATTTCTTGCTACAGGAAGAGCACTTATGGATTCGAAACGGAATGAGATCAGTTTCCGTGTGAATGATGAAGAGGTCATATTCCAAGAAAGCAAGGGTATGAAGATGCCACATGAATATGAAAGCATCTCGGTGATTTATGTTGTTGATGAGGTGGATTTTAAATGAAGATGGAAGAACAATGCCTTGTTGAGGCGTTGGCGGCTATTTTGGTAAATTTCGATGGTAAAGATATGGAGGGGTACATGGAATCAGTAAATGAATTGGAAGGTCTTGGGTCCTACACTTATGCTCCAAAGAAAATCTCTCTCAACTTAGAGAATAGAGTCACTCCTCCTGCAAAGCCTTCAATTATTGAGTCATCGCAACTAGAGCTCAAACCACTTCCACCGCATTTGAGGTATAAATTTCTTAATTCTAATGATGCTCTACTGGTAATCATTTCTTCTTTGTTGAATGATGTGCAAGTACAACAACTGTTGAATGTCTTGATGGATCATAGGCAAGCTAATGGGTGGAAAATAGCAAACATCCGATGGATTTCCATAGGAATTTGCAAACACAAGATACAATTGGAGAATGAGAGTAAACCAAGTGTGGAGCATCAACGAAGGTTAAACCCTTCCATGCATTAGGTGTTAAAGAAGGAAATCATCAAGTGGTTGGATATCGGGGTAGTCTACCCCATTGCCGATAGTTCTTGGATGAGTCCGGTGCAATGATGTCGAAAAGGGAGGCATGACCGTGATTGAAAATAACAAAAATGAGCTCATCCCAACAAGAACAATGACCAGATGGAGGGTTTGCATGGATTATCGGAAGCTAAACAATGCTACATGCAAGGACCATTTCCCAATACCTTTTATTGATCAAATGCTTGATCGGCTAGCGGGAAGGTCATTCTACTGCTTCATGGATGGATATTCCGGCTACAACCAAATCAATATTGCATTGGAAGATAAGGAAAAGATAATATTCACTTGTCCATATGGGACGTTTGCATTTAAGTGGATGCCATTTGGTCTATGCAACGCTCTGGCTACTTTCCAAATGTGCATGATGTCAATCTTCTCAGACACGATGGAAGATTTCTTAGAGGTATTCATCGATGATTTCTTTGTCGTGGGTGATTCCTTTGAGCATTATCTTGACAACCTTAGACAGGAGCTCAAAAGATGTGAAAAAACAAACCTCGTGCTAAGTTGGGAGAAGTGTCACTTCATGTTGGACGAGGGCATTGTTTTGGGCCACAAAATTTCCAAACAAGGCATAGAGGTTGACCGGGCAAAGATCGAGATCATTTACAAGCTTCCTCCACCTACTTCAGTTAAAGGTATCCGAAGCTTTTTGGGGCATGCCAAATTCTATAGGCATTTCATCAAGGACTTCTCCAAAATTGCAAATCCCATGTGCAAACTCCTTGAGAAAGATGCAAAGTTCTTATTTGATGAGAAGTGGCTCAAGGCTTTTAAGGAATTGAAAGAAAAGCTCACCACGACAACTATTATTGTCACACCAGATTCGTCTCTTCCATTCGAACTCATGTGTGACGCTAGTGGTATAGCTATTGGGGAGATGCTGGACAAAGTCATAACAAGATCATTCACCCTGTCTATTATGCAATCAAGACACTTAATGGCGCTCAAATGAATTACATTGTGACTGACCAAGACTTCTTGCCATTGTCTATGCTTTTGAAAAGTTTTGGGCTTATTTGTTGGGGTCCAAAGTGATAGTTTACATTGACCATGCTGCTCTTCGCTATCTTATGTGGAAGAAGGATGCCAAACCAAGATTGATTCGGTGGGTCCTTTTGTTGCAAGAGTTTGACTTTGAAGTCAAGGATTGGAAAGGGACGAAAAATCTAGTTGCGGATCACCTGTCTAGGCTTGTAGAGGTAGGGAGACCAAAATAAGACCTTGAAATCAATGATGCTTTTCCAGATGAACACATATTGGCATTGTTTAACACATTTGCTCCTTGGTATGCCTACATCGCTAACTTATTGGCTAGTGACCTTGTTCCCGATGGATCGGAAGCTTAACAAAAGAAAATGTTCTTGCGGGAGTGCAGGCACTATTATTGGGAGGAACCCTTGTTGTGCTGTATTTATGCCGACAACATCATCCGGCAGTGTGTGCCGGAAGATGAGGTAATGCCAATTCTCAAGGCATGCCATGATTCGCCGGTTAGGGGCCATAATGGAGGAAATTAGAGGGCGGTAAAAGTGCTTGAAAGTGGTACTATTGGCCATCGATCTACCAAGACGCAAATCAAATGGTCAAGGCATGCAACCAATGTCAAAGGGAAGCGTCAATATCTAAAATACATGATATGCTTATGAATTTTGTATTAGAAGTCGAGATATCTTTTATGTGTGGGGAATAGACTTTGTGGGACCCTTCGTGAGCTCTTATGGCATGAACTACATCTTGGTGGCTGTGGACTATGTCTCTAAATGGGTCAAGGCAATCGCCTTACCTAAAAATGAATCAAGGAGTGTAAAAACATTTTTGAAGAAGAACATATTCACATGGTTTGGTACTCCAAGGGCCATCATGATTGATAGTGGATCTCATTTCTGCAACGAGGCTTTCGTCGGGCTTCTTGAAAAGTATGGTGTAAAGCACAAGGTGGCCACACCCTATCATCCTCAGTCGAGTGGTCAGGTTGAAGTTTCGAACAGAGAAATCAAAAACATCCTAGCAAAAACTGTTAATGCACACAGGACTGACTGGTCGAGGAAGCTATATGATGTGTTGTGGGCATATTGCACAGCATTTAAGACCCCATTGGCACTTCACCGTACAGGTTGGTTTTTGGCAAAGCATGTCACTTGACAGTGGAACTTGAACACAAAGCCATGATATCATTGAATAAGCAGAATCTTGACTGGGCCGAGGCTATTAATCTGAGGATGACACAACTCAATGAGATGGAAGAATTCCGTCTCCATGCCTATGCGAGTGCAACCATTTACAAAGAGAGGATGAAGTTTGTCCATGATAAGAAGATCTTGAATTGGGAATTCAATTCTCGCGACTTGGTCTTACTCTTTAATTCAAGACTCAAGCTATTTTCGGGTAAACGCAAGTCCAAATGGTCTGGCCCGTTCAAAGTTGTGAGTGTGTCTCCCCATGGTGCTATTGAACTGGAGTCGGAGGATGGGACTTGAACTTTCAAGGTGAATGTATAATGAGTCAAGCATTACCTCGGTACCTCAAGAGAAAGACATTTGATATAATAATTTGCTCTAAGGGATAGCCCAACAGCAGCCCTCACCAATGGATGATTTGAAAGGAGTCAACTACGTCGTGCCACGACGTTAAATCAAGCGCTTCTTGCGAGGAAATCCATGTATGGTAACAATCTTTTGTAGTATTTTTATTATTTATGTAGTTTAGATTGAGTAAGTTGACATGTGTGCTAGAGTGCAGGTAGTCCCAAAATATCATGAATAGGGTCCCAGTTCTAGGGGTGTTCAAAACCGAACCGAACCCGAAAACCGAACCGCAAAAATGGCTTAATGGCTTATTGGTAGCGGGTTAACGGTTTAACGAATAGGGAACAGATTGAATTTTTTTTATTAACGGCTTATCGGTTTGGGGAAGGATTATTCAATTTTCTTAATGGATAATCCGTTAACCCATTAAGAATATATATATATATATATATATATATATATATATATATATATATATATATATATATAAAATTTTATTTTTATCCATATATATATTAAATTGAATAATAAAAATCCCTTCTTCCACTTCATTGTTGCAAAAAGTCAGTTTTCTATTTTGCTCTTAGGAATTTGTAAAACTTCTCAGTTCTGATAAAGATTGCTCTTTATAGTCTTGGACTATAGGTGCAAATATATCTACAAAATTGACAATTTCATTTGTATGTCCAATTTTGCGAGTTCCGTAGTTTTTGAATGCATGCTTATGTGTTGGTGCAGATGACCTGGAACCATGGATAAAATTGGGCTACTATATATCTCCTATGACATATGGACAGAATGCGATAGCTATCAATGAGTTTCTGGACGAAAGATGAAGTACTATAAGTTCTAACATTAGGTTATAAATTGTGACATACGTTGGTTTGACTTCTCCCATCAACATTGATTATCTTGACACATCCTATTCTATGCTCTTTGCAGCCCAACAATGACATGAGATTTTTTGAGCCAACTGTAGGAAAGGTTCTTCTCAAGGCAAGGAGCATGTATACAGAAGACCATGTTTTTTGGCTTTGTGTTGTTGCCCTATTTGCGTTCTCGTTTTTGTTCAACTTTTGCTTTATCTTGGCACTGACATACCTAAATCATGTGCAATTTGCAACCACTACTCCAATATCTATAGTCTGCTCTGAACTTAAAGCAGCGTCACGTGCAAAGTAGATTGATTTAGGCTGATAAACCGCTCGATAACCATCCGATAAGAGCTAAACCGATACCAATCCGCCCGATATCTTATCGGGTGACTAGCGAAAATACATTTAAAAGCTGATAACCGATAAGCAGAACCGTTAAGAGTAAATAATCACCCGATCCACCTGATAAGCAGCTCTACCTAGTGCTGAAGAAATTGAAGGAAAGAAAGGTCCAGATTGGGCGACAACTATGCAGTCGCATAATGACTATGCAAACTGCATAGTCATCACAAACTTAGGCAGAGAATTTGGATACATTAGTTGTCAACTATGCGGTAGGTTTTTATTTATGCGTTCCGCATACCCACTTTGCAATCACATTTTTCATCGCAAACTGTCTCTAGGCTGCCTAGTCATAAGTCTACCGCATAACACTTATGCAATCACATATTGTGTTATGCGGCAAACTTAATAGCCGCAGATCTGCCAGGTATAAACCCTAACCCACTCTATTCACACACTCACGTTTAAACAATATAATTCATAAAAAAAGGGAAAAACAAATGATAGAAGAAGAGAACACAAAGAATCTGCTAAGGAAGAAAAGGGAAAGGATCAAAACGAATCAACACTCACAAGCTTTCTCATCTTAATTTTCGAATCCATGAGTTTCAGGTATGGCTTCTATTTCTCTTCTCTTCTCGTTACTCTCTTTCTTCCTTCTTCTTCTCTTTCTTTTGAACCTAACCTAGTTTGGAAGCCCTGAATATCGGAATGTGTTTTTCTTGTACATGGCCGAATTGGGCTCAATTTGTGACTTGCATGATAGCACAATATGCAAATTTGATTATCTATGGTGAGGAGTTAAGAACTTGTGTGTGCTATTGTTGATGAACCAAAGAGGGGGAAGTCTGAGTACCTCTCTCTCTCTCTCTCAATGTTGAAACACGGACTTCCCCATTTTCGTGCGGGAAAATGGGGGCGCAACAAGAGGCCGAGGTTGTGGTAGCGGTACAGCCTGCACAGCAGATAGGGTGTCACCTGTAGATCCACCAGTTTTCCCAATACATGATTATGTCCTAGTTGTGGATGCACCAGCAGGACGAGCTCAAGTACCAGTTGTGCCTATTGTTATTCAAGGTCTTCAGGAAACCTTAAGCTCAAATTGTGATCATGTGCACCAATCTTGCTCAGGTGGTTTCTATTTCTACTACAGTAGATACTTCCTAGCCCGGGGGAGGCACTTAGACTCCTGCAACACGTACACCCGAGCAGGTTGTTTAGGGACTTTATACACCGGGGGTACTACCAGCCCAGTCGGTTGCACCTGCTCAGGATTAAGTGGTTCCAGTCATGCATGATGACGATCAGCGTGTATTGGAGAGGTTTGGTAAACTTTAGCCTTTGACTTTAAGTGGTGCAGACGGCGAAGATGCCTAGGGTTTCCTGTTTAAGTGTCAAGGATTCTCCATACAACGGGTATTCTAGAGACCAGTGGGGTCTCGTTCACTACCTTTCAGTTCTCAGGAGCAACCTTTACGTGGTGAGAGGCTTATAAGAGGCGTAGGCTTATTGGTGCAGCGCCCCTTACTTGGAAGCAGTTCTTCGTTCTCTTTCTGGAGAAGTATGTGTTGCAGTCCCACAGAGAGGAGCTATATAGACAGTTTGAGCAGTTGCGTCAGGATGATATGACTGTGACGCAGTATGAGATGAGATTTTCTGAGTTAGCCCATCATGCTGTTTGGTTGGTTCCTACAGATAGGGAGGGGATTAAGAGGTTCGTGGATGCCCTCTCATATCATCTATGGATTCTTATGACCAGAAAAAAGGTGTCTGATGCTTTTTTGAAGAGGTGGTTGGCATTGCTGGAAAGATAGAGTCGGTTTGCTACTAGGAGCAAGTTGAGAGCGAGGCCTCTATGGTAGTTTTTGTGGTGTTTCTTCTAGAGGTGAGTTTCACCGCGGTAGGGGTCGTCCCTTCAGGCCTACTAAAACGGCCCATCTGCCCATGGTCCTCACAGTTTACATCAGGGCCACTCATCTCTTAATGCCTTTCTAGCTCAGAGTTCGTCTCATGCACTATCAGCTTAGGTCTCATCTATGTCTGGTTCATCTAGTGGGTATCCCAGTGCTCGGGGCTCCCTTTAGTCCTATTGCTAGTGGTCGGTAGAGGTTGATTTGAGTGTGGAGATTTGGGTCATATCAATAGGTTCTATCCCCACCTTACGGGAGGTTCGTCCTAGTAGAGGAGTCAGCCTTCAGCTTTAGCACCAGTTACTTTACCACCTGCCCAGCTAGCTCGAGGTGGGGTCTGTGAGCTTGGGGTCTCCCTAGAGGGGGACACCAATCAAGTGGCGGTTAGCCCCGTTTGTATGCACTCCCTTCCAGACCAGATGTTGTTGCTTTAGATGCGATGATCATATGTATTATCTCAGTTTGCAATAGGGATGCCGCTATATTATTTGATCCTCCTTCAACTTTTTCACATGTGTCATCATATTTTACTCATTATTTAGATATGCCGCGTGAGTCTCTTATTTTATTTTTTCATGTATCTACTCATGTGGGTGATACTATTGCTGTGGAATGCGTATATCAGTCTTGTGTGGTGCCTATTAGGGGTTTAGATACTCAAGTAGTGTCACGCCCCAAAACCGAGGGACACGACCGGCGCTCAACCGTAGGACCCCAGTCAAGCGGACCTGGAATTGCCTTTCCTATCCCACGCGTTACCCCGTGATTCCAATATACATTATTCTTTTGAAATAGCAATTTAAGACTTAAGCATAAACTTACAACTTGAGTTCATTTCTACTTTTTCTCATTTTCAACATTTGATACCAAGTACTTGCAAAATACATACAACATTTACCAACGTGGACCACGATTATGAACCGTGCCATTACTACCCAAAATACTTTTTTACACCACCCACATTGTGTCTACGGAGCCTCTATGAATACTAGAAACTTAACCAATACTTGCCGGCGACAAGGCCTCGGCTATACCTTACAAATCACAATAAACTCAAAAGAAGGTGGCATGAACCACACATGACCCCAAGAGGAAGTGGG